>JAHLMH010000020.1:600000-835705 GCA_019915035.1 Auriscalpium orientale | reverse complement strand
GCTGCAGCGGCACAAGAATCGGCGCGTCGTCGAGGTGGTGAAGCAGGTGAACAACGACAGGGTGGTACTGGAGCAGCCCGAGCCCCAGGCCGTGCAAGAAGACCACAGGCGCGGCGCCTGTATGGGGTTCCCATCCGCGCGGCACGCGGACCAGGTATTCGACGCCGTCCTTAACCTTCACTTCCATGCCCCACACGACAGGAGGTGGTGTTTCATCGCGAGGTTACCAATCCCGATAATCAGGTACCAGACCAGGGGACGCCAGGCGATGTTCACGGGGTCGAGGGTAAGCAGGAGGGGCGCGGCAGAGGGGTTGGAGCCGCTGGGGATGGTCTTGCCGGCACGCTCTCAATCATTTCGAGGGCCTCATTGAGAATCTTACGGTGTGAGGCGGGGATAGCATCGAGCGTCGGAAGATGCGCGTTGAAGATGGACCAGTAGAGCCAGCAATTCACTTCATGCCGGTGAATGCTCGACCATGGGACCTTGCCGAACCTATCGGCCTTATTTAGTACTTTTTGATCAGTTGCGCGAATGATGGTGCACGTACCACGTCCTCAAACTGTTGCGGAAATCTATGGCCCGCGGGTCATTGGCATCAAGCTTCTCAATATTCTCTGCAGGACTGCCTGGGCGGTCTATGTCGAGCATCTCCTCGTCGAAGCCTTCCTCGGGCAAATTGGCCAGCCCAGCCTGGAGCACCCGCTTGAACGCAGCCTGCAGTTCGACGACATCGCCGGGACCGATGGGACTCGGTCGCGAGACAAAGCGGGCAATGTTGTAGTGGTATACGGAGAAGAACACCTACGCGTCCGAGATCAGGATCCGTCGGTAAGACACAGGCTGACCGACCCTCACCTCTACCAGCGCGATTCCAAAGCAAAGCTGTCCACGCCATGCGTAAGCCCATATAGCGCCGCTGTAAAGAGAGTAGAGGACAAACGCCCAGGAAAGGGGCGGTAAGGACCAGACGGGAACGACTGCACAGAGGAGGACGAGGTAGAAGAGGAGGTCGCGGGATGGGTGCGCATGGGGCTTTTCGGA
Source organism: Auriscalpium orientale (assembly GCA_019915035.1). Classification (NCBI taxonomy): domain Eukaryota; kingdom Fungi; phylum Basidiomycota; class Agaricomycetes; order Russulales; family Auriscalpiaceae; genus Auriscalpium; species Auriscalpium orientale. The sequence continues at coordinate 834,661 of JAHLMH010000020.1, read as the reverse complement.
CAGGCAGCCCGCATGGTCGCGGTGCTTGTCGGGGGAGGCCATTGGGACGCCCTGCCTGCGCTGGGGACGATATAAGTACAGAAAGCGAAGACAAGAACTGGCAGGCTTCAATTCTTCGGGTCTGTGTCACTTGTAGCGCGATCACGTGCACGCCGGATCAGGGCGAGCGGCGGGCCGGGACGGATGCTGTCCGAGGCCTCCGAGTCCGATCCATCCAACGTTCAGTTTTCCTCCTTCCAGTAGTCGTCCGACTTGCATCCCCCCCATGCTCCGCAACGCTCTCGCCGCGGCTGCTCGCCCGGCTTTCGCAAAGTCGGCGGTATGTGCACATCCTCTCCCCCCCGCCTCTTTCTCATTCCATCCCAGCGCACTGCCACGACGCTCTCGGCTGGTTTCCCAAAAGTCTCTCCCCAGGTATGCCTTGAATGCAATGCCGTACCAGGCAGGCCCTCATCGTCCCCGTAGCTCCCCACCAAGTATGGCGGTGTATACACGGTGTGTCGTCGCGCCCTTGTTGCTGCATCACAGCGGCTCATCTCCTGCGGGCTCCCAGGTCACCCTCATCCCCGGTGACGGTATCGGTGCTGAGATCACTGATTCAGTGAAGGAGATTTTCGAGTACGTCAATGCACCCATTGAGTGGGAGCAGTACGATGTTTCCGGCATGTCCTCCTCTGGCGAGGCGCTCTTCAAGCAGGCTATGGAGAGCTTGAAGCGCAACAAGGTTGGGCTCAAGGGTGAGACGTCATCAACCTCCCTGCGGACACCGCCCTGACCGCCTGCGGTACAGGCATCCTCTTCACCCCCATTTCCCAGTCTGGACACATCTCGTGGAACGTCGCCATGCGCCAGCAGCTCGATATCTACGCTTCCGTTGTCTTGTGCAAGTCCCTTCCCGGCGTGCCCACCCGCCATTCCGATGTCGACTTTGCCATCATTCGTGAGAACACAGAGGGCGAGTACTCTGGCCTCGAGCACCAGAGCTACCCGGGTGTCGTTGAGAGTTTGAAGGTCTCCACGCGCGCCAAGGCCGAGCGCATCTCGCGCTTCGCCTTCGACTTCGCGCTCAAGAACAACCGCAAGGTGCGTTCCCAGCGTCAAACATATAGTTCTTTACTTGATTGCACCTGGCATATCAGAAAGTCACATGCGTGCACAAGGCGAACATTATGAAGCTCGGCGACGGTCTTTTCCTGAATACCTTCCGCCGCGTTGCCGAGGAGTACAAGTCCTATGGTATCGAGTTCAATGACATGATTGTCGACAACACCTCCATGCAGCTCGTCGCCAAGCCCAAGCAGTTCGACGTCATGGTCATGCCTAACCTCTACGGCGCCATCGTGTCCAACATTGGCGCCGCCCTTGTCGGCGGCCCCGGTGTCGTCCCAGGCTGCAATGTCGGGCGGGTATGTGTGCGTTCTCTTGCGTGCGAAACAGCTGTTGATGGAGATGTCGTCTTGACAGGAGTACGCCCTCTTTGAGCCCGGATGCCGTCACGTCGCAAAGGACATCATGGGCACTGACCGTGCCAATCCTGCCGCCATGATTCTGTCTGCCACGATGATGCTGCGCCACCTCGGGTTTGTGCTGTCTGTTGCCCTGACATGTGCATTTTGCTGATGGGCCATCATAAAGCCTCGATCACATCGCCAACAAGGTTGCGAGCGCTACGTTTGATGTCATCAACGCCGGCCGCGTCCGCACGCCGGATATGGGTGGTATGTTCTCGCGACATATTCGGTACTCAGACGCTTAACCTTCGTCAGGATCCGCCACGACATCCGAGTTCACTGCGGCCGTCATCAAGAACATCGACTAAAACGGTGTGATGTGCTTTCGCCTAGAGTTTGGACTACGGGATGCGGGGCTATGCACTCCTTGCATGTCTTACTAGGGATACTTGATACATACTAATGTAGAACATTTTTACAGTATATCGATCGCGCCTGAGTTGCCGATGGTCAAGCAGACCCTGTCATCGTGCGGTCAGGTCCTCCATGCCGTAAACCCCTCGAACAGCGCATCCTCATCTTCCCTGTCTAATCTTAGTTTCTTGCCATCTGGTGGGTTGTTCCTGATGCAAAGTGGAAACAGTGCCACAATTGCCCGGCGCCAAGGGCGTCCCTCGTCACTTCCATCACAGGCGATATTCACTTTCCGGAACGCTGTGGCTCCCCTGGACGCATGTGGCTCAAATCGAAGAAACCTGTACGGTAAGCGACTGCTAGCATTCGACAGCGGTTTCATTGCGGAAGCATGCTGTCCCGGAAGCAGTGAGAAGCCGCGATAGCTCGCGCGGACTCGCTGTCCGGCATGTCTGCAGTTTAATGAGATAGCAGGGAACCCTTCCTTCGTGCCGAAGTTCCCGGAACGCTACTGCTCCCGTTATGCGAGCCTCACCCTGTGGATGGAGCCGACAATACGAGGTATGCATCCTGAAGGTGGAAACCAAGCTTTGATGCCATTAGCAGCGCTCGACCCGCCTCACCCTTTTGTCCTGAATACCGCCCGGTCTAGATGAACTCTCCGCTGCCTGTTGGCGCGCCGCACCAAGCGAGATCGATGTGCGCGGTGAGAATCCTGCGCCTTTTTGTTTGGCAGGGCCACGCGTGCCAGGTCTGGACGCCCTGCACCGACTGTCTCGCTTACGGAAGATATGTGCTCTTCATGGCTTCGAGTCCAACAGCTGTCAAGGCAGATAGCTCGACACACATAAAAGCCCGCCCAGATTTGTTGAGTGCCCTCAGCCAGTCGCTAGTGCCTTCTCCCTTCTCCTCAACATGCAGTCTCAAATCCTACTTGCACACTTCCGTCTTCCTGACGCGGCCGCCAACTGGCCATGGCCGCGGACTCTCCACGTCAATTATGAAGACATCAAAGCTGAGGTCAATGCTTGGCTTCATAGCTTTAATGCCCTGAGCTCCAAGGCTCAGAGGGCTTTCGACAAGTGCGATTTCTGTACAGCTTGTTTCCTGCATCGATCCTGCGTGTGCCGCTCACCCTACACGCCGCCGACAGCACTGCTCGGATGCCTGCTCTACCCTCATCTCGACAAAGGTGCATATTTTACCATATTGACACACATCGTCACTGACGCCCGTTGCCAGAGCGCACGCGCACCGGCTGCGAACTGATGATTCTCTTCTTCATCTTCGACGAGTTCACGGACCAAGAAGACGGGCCCGGCGTCCGCAAGTACGTCGACATCGTCCTCGACGCGCTTCGCAACCCACATGTGCCACGTCCGGTCGGCGAGCACGTCCTCGGGGAGATAACGCGATCGTGCGTCTCTCACCCTTGCCGGTCTTCTCTCCACCACCGGCTCATCTTTGGTCACCCCGTAGATTCTGGGAGCGAGCGATCAAGACTGCGACGCCGCCGTCGCAGCGGCACTTTATCCAGACGTTCTCCGAGTACGCAGAGGCGGTGATTCTCGAGGCGGCCGACCGCGTGAGCGAGCGCGTGCGCGGGATCGAGGACTACCTCGCGCTGCGCCGTCTCACCGCGGGACCATATCCCGGCTTCCTGCCGTGTGAGCTGCGCGTCGACCTGGCCGATGCCGTGTACGACGACCCCGCGCTCGCGAACATGCGCCGTCTCGTCGCGGAGTCGATCGTCCTCACCAACGTACACCGCCGCCTCCATGCCGCCTCCTCGCGCAATGGGCTAATTTGCTGTATGCTTGCTTTTTCAGGACACGTACTCGTACAATATCGAGCAAGCCGCAGGGCACGACGGGCACAACATCGTCACGGTCGTCATGCGCGAGCTGCATCTTGCGCTGCCCGCCGCGCTCGAGTGGGTCGGCACGTACCACGCGAACATCCTCGCCGAGTTCGTCGAGTGCCGTGGCGAGCTGCCGTCCTTCGGCGCGGACGCGGACGCGCAGGTCGTCGAGTACGTCGAGGGCCTCGCGATGATCGTGCGCGGGCTCGACTCGTGGTCCTTCGAGAGCGCGCGCTACTTCGGCACGCGTGGGCGCGAGATCCAGCGCGAGCGCGTCGTGGGGCTGCTGCCCAAGGTGGTTGTTGCTGGGGGCCTGGCGACGCCGATGATGGCGGGGCCTGCGGTGGAGGGGAATTCGGTGATGGTTTGAGACTCCCCCAATGTGACTCAAATGACCCGTCGGACCGCGCAGTTTCTCGAACTATAGATAGATTCATGTACGACACTAGGATTTGCCATACGGATTCTCGCAAGGCACGAGGATTTGCCATACCCATGGGGGTTTTAAGCCAGCCGATCGCCTTCGAATGCCAGATGAAAAACACGAGGACTCATTGTGCTCTCGGGTTTATGAGGCAATGCGAAGATGCGAAGATGCTACGCGACGGCTTCCGAGTCAACAAGATAGTGATGATTGAATTTGCATGGCAGGGCCGAGGATGTGTACAACATTTGCTTTGCTAAACCAGAACTTTCTCCTTGCCACCGCCCTTCTTTCTACCCAGGTCGCATCTACTTGTCAAGGATCGTGGTCTCGACGAAATTGTCGGTGACGCGGTACGTATCTGTGTTTCCCGATGAGCACGCGACCCAGAATACGAACTAACCACACTGACAGATGTTGGAACGGGAGGGACGGTCCTCCAGGTAGCCGTACGTCCCACTGTGGCCGTCATCAAGAACGTCGATAATCAGGTGTGACATGCTTTCGCCTGGATCTTGGACTAGGGGATATGGTGTATGCCCTCCTTGCATGTCTTATTAGTGATACTTGATTCATAGTACTAATGTAGAGCATTTTCACAGTCCACGGATCGCGACAGAGTTGCCGATGGTCAAGGAGACCTGTCAGGCTCGAGCTTGTCATGGAAGTGCGCTCAGGTCCTCTGCTGTAAACCCCTCGAACAGCGCATCCTCATCTAAGATGACTTCATCTTCCCTGTCTAGTTTTTGCCTCTTGCCATCTGGTGGAATGTCCTCTGCCGAGCGCCCCGGGTTTTCTTCATACTTCACAACATCCGCCGCATCCTCCGTGGTCGTCTCCTCGGCGTGCCCTTTCCTCCTAAGCCCCAAGATGGTGTCGCACCGCACACTGCCGCGCTTCCCCCACCCATCCACCTCCGGCCGGAAATCTGCGTACAGCGTCCACCCGGCACGGTTCAGCTGCTGGCCGTCCGTGTAGCTGTCCGCGAGCAGGCGTAGCGCGCCGAGCACCGCCGGTGCGGTGTGCTTCAGAGCCCGTGATATGTAACCGTACGCTGCGCCAGGGGGCGCAGGCTTGGACGCGGATAGCGCACGCCAGGCGCCGTCTGCGGTCTGGTAGAGCGGGATGCGACGCCCCATGAGGTCGACGTATGGCTGCGCACCAGTGGGGTCGGCTTCGATGTCGTTGCCTTTGTTCTTGTCGTAGATGCCGAGGGAGACGCCTTTCGAGATAGCGTTCATCTCTGTGTAGACAGAAGCTGATGGTGGAGACAGGTGAGTGGGTCAGGCGGGCGGATGGAGTGGGTATACGGGACCTATGCTTAGGGCTTCTTCACGCTGGAAGCCGAGCTTCTCTGCGACGACAAAGGACCATGCCATCATGACAGGAGCACGATTAACGATCACAAACTTATGCTTGAGAACCTGGGGATGAGAGATTTAGTCAGACAATTATGATTCAGCGCATAACACCGCACGTCTTCGTCTAGAATCTCGTTAAAGTCCAAACTGCCAAGTTCTGCACCTTCCTCCGCTGGTTTCTCCGGCAAAAACTCGTTCTTTGTTTCGTCACGCTTGCGCTTCTTCTGCACCGTCCTCGGCTTCCAGGGCGGCGGAATTGGGTCGGTGTGCGGCACGAAGACATGCGCCGATCGGGAACATACCTGAGGCACTCGCCCACCCTTGTTGGCCCGTGAGCTCCCCTCCGCTTCCTGTACATCCTCATTCGCCCCTTTGGATTTAGTTGTAAGCTTCCGCTTCTTTGCCTCCTTCTCCTTCGCTGCAATGACGGCGCCTTCGCGGTACCCGGCGGAAACCACAGCGCTGAGCACGAGCTTGCGGTCGTCTTTATCAGCGACCCCAAGTGAGGACAGCTGCGCATCTGTAAGCTCGCCCAGGCGGACAGGAGTGTTGAACTCCTTATATCTGTGTACCGAATTCAGCGTAAAAGGGCGGCGATTTCGCGCAGCGCAGTGAAAGTGCGAACATCTTGCCTGCGACAGCCATCGCACGCGAGACGGGGAGCCCGCGGGACATGAGCAGCTGGAGAAAGGTCTGCAATGACAGCTTCTGTGCGTCGGCCATCGTGTACAAGGGGCTACTGAGCACCGGAGGATTTGATCGATGGCGCGTAGTTGAGGGTGGCCGCTAGTGGCGAGGGTGGCGATGCCGGACGCCCGGGCCTTGCAAAGTGGAAACGTGCCACAATTGCCCGGCGCCAGGGCGCTCGTTCAAAGTCATCGTCACGTCACTCCGGCACATGCGACACTCACTTTCCGGAACGCTGTGGCTCTGCTGGCTCTGACCCCCATGTGCCAGTGGCTCAAACCGCAATCAAGCCAAACCTGTACGGTGAGCGACTGACATCGCTTTCATTTGCGGAAACAGGGTGTCCCGAAGGCTGTGCGAAGCCGCGATGGATCGCGCTCATGACTCGCTGTCCGGGTGCAGTTCACTGAGGTAGAGGGAACTCTTCCTTCCTGCGGTGGAAACAAAGCTTGCACGTCATGAACAGCGCGCGACGTGGCACCTCTTCGGCTTTCTTCCTTAGTACCGCCGGGTCTAGACAAACTCTGCGACGGTGCGCCTGACGCCTGTGGGCGCCGCACCATGCGGGTTCGATCTGCGATTTTTTGGCACCGCCACGCGTGGGCCTTAACGCCACTCCACTGACTGTCTCGCTTATGAAAATCCCTGCGCTCTTCATGGATTCAAGTCCAACAGATGTCAATTCAGATAGCTCGGCACACATAAAAGCTACCCACTGCTGTCGAGTGCCCACAGCCAGCCCTCTCCCTCCACACCGAACAATCCAACATGCAGTCTCAAACTCCTCTTACACACTTCCGTCTTCCTGATCCGGCCGCTAACTGGCCATGGCCACGGACTCTCCATGTCAATTACGAAGAAGTCAAAGCTGAGGCCGACGCTTGGCTTCATAGCTTTAATGCCTTGAGCTCCAAGGCTCAGAGGGCTTTTGACAAGTGTGATTTCTGTACGGCTGTTTTCCCGCATCAATACTGCGTCTGCCACTTACTCTACACGCCGCTGATAGCACTACTCGGATGCCTGCTCTATCCTCATCTCGACAAAGGTGCATATTTTGCCACATTGACACACATCGTTGGTACTGATGCCGACTGCCAGAGCGCGCCCGCACCGGATGCGAACTGATGATCCTCTTCTTCATCTTCGACGAGTTCACGGACCAAGAAGACGGGCCCGGCGTCCGCAAATACGTCGACATCGTCCTCGACGCGCTCCGCAACCCACATGTGCCACGTCCGGTCGGCGAGCACGTCCTCGGGGAGATAACGCGATCGTGCGTCTCTCACACCTACCGGTCTTCTCTCCACCGACGGCTCATCTTTGGCCACCCCGTAGATTCTGGGAGCGAGCGATTAAGACTGCGACGGCAGCGTCGCAGCGGCACTTTATTCAGACGTTCTCCGAGTACGCAGAGGCGGTAATCCTTGAGGCGGCCGACCGCGCGAGCGAGCGCGTCCGTGGGATCGAGGACTACCTCGCGCTGCGCCGGCTCACCGCGGGACCGTACCCCGGCTTCCTGCCGTGCGAGCTGCGCATCGACCTGCCCGAGGCCGTGTACAACCACCCCGCGCTCGCGAACATGCGCCGTCTCGTCGCGGAGTCGATCGTCCTCACCAACGTACGCCGCCTCCTACAAAGTGCACCTCACCCAACGGGCTAACATTAATACTTGCTTCCAGGACACGTACTCGTATAATATCGAGCAAGCCGCAGGGCACGACGGGCACAACATCGTCACGGTCGCCATGCGTGAGCTGCATCTCGCGCTGCCCGCCGCGCTCGAGTGGGTCGGCGCGTACCACGCGAACATCCTCGCCGAGTTCGTTGAGTGCCGCGGCGAGCTGCCGTCCTTCGGCGCAACCGAGGACGCGCAGGTCGTCGAGTACGTCGAGAACCTCGCGATGGGCGTGCGCGGGCTCGACGCGTGGTGCTTCGAGAGTGCGCGCTACTTCGGCGGGCGCGGGCGCGAGATCCAGCGCGAGCGCGTCGTGGGGCTGCTGCCCAAGGTGGTTGTTGCTGGGGGCCTGGCGACGCCGATGATGGCGGGGCCTGCGGTGGAGGGGAATTCGGTGGTGGTTTGAGACTGACCCAATACGACACAAAGGACCCGCGAGTTTTTGAACTATAGATAGGCTCACGTACACTTCCTTACTCATCGCTTGCTATGCGGATTTTAGCCACGAAGCATCACAGGCACGAGGATCTGACCCTTCCCGTGGGGGTAAGGACAGCCCGATCGACTTCGAATGCCAGATTTAAAAACACGAGGAGTCGAGCACGTCACTCTCGGGCTTATGAGGCAATGCGAGATGCCAAGATGCGAAGATGCTACGCGATGGCTTCCGAATCAACAAAATAGCGATGACCGAATTTGCATGGCGGGACCGAGGATGTACAACATTTGCTTTGCTAACCAGAACTTCTCCTTGCCACCGCCCTTCTCTACCCAGATCGCATCTACTTGTCAAGGATCGTGGTCTCGACAACAATGTCGGTGACGCGGTACGGATCTGTGTTGCCCAATGAGCACACGACCGAGAATACAACGAACTCTACTGACCAATGTTGGAAGCGGGGCGACGATCCTCCAGATAGCCGTACCCCTGGGACGCGACGTGCCGCGGGATCCGCACGGAGGCGCCGCGGTTCGCAACGCCCGAAGAGAACGCACCGATATGACCAGTCTCATGACGACCAGTCAGGCGGAGGTCATTGTCCTCGCCATAGACCGCAATGTGCTCCGAATGGCGCTTCGAAAGCTTCTCGATGGCGGCCTCGAGGTACTTCATGCCGCCGGGCTCGCGCATCTCCTTGGTGGAGTAGTTGGTGTGGCAGCCGGCACCGTTCCAATCGCCCTGAAAGGGGCTTGGGATGGAAGGAGACCTTGACGCCCCACTGCTCGGCGATGCGGACGAGCAAGTAGCGAGCCATCCAAAGGTGGTCACCCATAGAAATGCCCTCGCAAGGACCGACCTGGAACTCCCATTGGGAGGGCATGACCTCTGCGTTGATACCGCTGATGTTCACGCCAGAGTAGAGGCAGGCACGGTAGTGGGCCTCAATGAGGTCACGTCCGAAGACCTTGCCGGAGCCTGAGCAGCGGTGTTGATTAATCGATGACGATGCAGTGGATGCACGTGAGAGAATGCATACCAGCACCGCAGTAATAGGGGCCCTGGGGACCAGGGAAACCGCCTTTGGGCCAGCCGAAAGGAGTGCCATCGGCGTCAAAAAGGGTGTACTCCTGCTCGATACCGAACCAGGGGATGGATTCCTTCGCGAGGTCCATGGTCTTCTTGGCATGGTGACGGAAGTTGGTCTTGTTGGGGGTACCGTCGCTGTTGTAGGTCTCAGCGAGGACCAGGATGTTGTCACCGCCGCGGAAGGGATCCTTGAAAATCGCAGCCGGACGGAGGTAGATATCGGAATCATGCCCCCGGGGCCTGGTTGGTCGACGAGCCGTCGAAGTCCCAGATGCGGAGCTGGCCGATATCGGTGACCTTCTTCTGGACGGTCTGTGGATGGATAGGCGTGAGTGGGGTTCAGATGAACGGGATGAAAGGGACAGCGCACAGTGGTCTTGGAACGGAGACCGCCGTCGCCGTCGATCCAGACATCTGATAAGTGGCCGGGTGAGCTGAGGCAGGCAGGGGCGGTGCGGGGCGAACGTACATTCTGCCTGGACCTTTTCGCCCTGGGGGAGGGCGAGGAAGGGGGCGAGGAGGTCTGGGCGGTAGGTTTGGGCCATTGAGAAAGACGCGAAAAGAGTCTGAGGAAGAGGCAAGGAAGCTGGCGGTTAAGAAGCAGCGCGGGGATCTGTGTGTGCGTGTTTGGCAGCCGTTTCCACGCTCATTGGTCCGATAACGTGCGGCTAGATCCCGATCCAAAGTCCCCCTCTTGCCCTCGGCCGATTCGACGCACCTCGGCCCTCCGTTCTCCCGTCGCTGCCGCCTCTGTCTGTGTAGCTTGACCTTACGCATAAAAGCCTCGTCTGACACCTCGTCCACTCATCCTCTCCCAAGGCTTTCTGCAACACATCTGCCAGCCAGTCGTACCTGTGGCGTTGCTCTGGATGCCTCCTTGCCTGCTTCTGTCACCTGCTGCCTGCCAATCTCACGAACGCCCCCCAAATCCGGGCGCAGTCCAGGCATGCCAATATAACTCTTCCGTCCCAGAAGCTTCTGCGCACTATTTTTGAGCCACTGTCAGAAGTACCTTCAGAACGTCGAAGAGGCGGAAATTTTCACGTCGTCTTTCTCGTCCGAGGAAGCTGCTAGTACTCGGCCGACCGAAGACGCTTCCCACTTACAACATGGACCACACTGGCGCTTGCATCTCACAATCATGCCTATCCATATCTACTGCTCGCATATCCTCGTTTTTTTCCAAAGCGGATCGCGCGGAAAAGCAAAAAATGTCCCCGTCGCTGCACTTTCGGTCTGCTGTCGCTGGGTGCTGTAGCTGATTGCTCTTCTACCTCTGCAATGCCCATCTGGTAAAAACAGGCAGGGCCTACAGGACGAGACCATACATGTGATTGGCCAAGATCCCTTGTTGCGTGAAATGATGCTAATAGGACCTTCTCCCCATAACCCTCAAGCCATGACGACTGGCTACCCAGCCAAAAGCACTTCCAACATGATGTCAGGTCAGCGCCGCTTCGTCACTTTCCTCCGCCGTCCACCCGCCGTCTTCACCGCGACCGGCCTTCCCTTCAGCTCCCCACTCCCGTTCCCATTAAGCTCAGGATATTCGAGCTCCGGCATATCTGAGTCTGTCCCAGTCCCGGTCTCGCCATCCTCGCCCGTGCCAGCATCCTCGCCGTCAGCATCCGACGCGGAAGCTTTTTTGGGGACAAATTTGCCGAACAAGGATGTCAAGAGCGCGAGAAACCATGTTTTACTGATGGCCGGAGGTGAGGCGGTGGAGGTGTTGATAGGGATGAGGTCGCCATCAGCGAGCTGGAGAGAGGAAGGGATGAGGAATTGACTCGTAATGCAGAATGGGGTGTAAACGCACTATGAAGACCTCGCCATTGCTCTCGACAACCATATCGATTGACTTGCCCATGATGACTTCGCCGTCGGCGTCATAGCGCGGCGGACCGCCAAGGTTGACCTTGACCTGTTGAAGATAGGTCAGTCGACAGGCACCAGTTCAATTGTGTGCACACATGCCTTCCTACGGCTCTCAGTCGGGACCAGCTTGGGGCCCCACGCCGCGAGTTTCGCCTGCTGGATGATGTGCTCAATGCGCGCGAGGTCGCGCTGGTAGTTCATGCGCTGGATGATGTAGTGCAGGCCGGACGTGAGGATAGTCAGGAACACAAGCACGGCCTGTGTGCAACAAATACGACGTGACGTGAGACGTCGCTCCATGGCAGAGTGAGGAGACTGACCCCGAGACCGGGACGGAAGCGTTCATAGTAGTAGCCCGTACCGCGCCAGCGAGGAACACCGTTCTTGTAGAAGAAGTCATATCTGCCGGGTTGCGTTGGAATTTCTTCGAGCGTATGAGAGCGTCACACACGCACCGCTTCCTGCCCTCGGCATTGCGCAATATCGCAGAGATGACACCGAGTCTCGCAAATCGTTCCTGGATTCCCTTTACACCGGGGTTCTTGTCGGGGCTGCACACCCACACGAAGACGTCAGAAAGTTTATGCCTGTAGAAGACGGCGTCACGCACTGGAGCACCATGCTCTTTTTCCGGTACGCGCGCGCGATCTCCGCCGTCGTCGCGGTGGGCGGGACGTCGAGCCATGAATAAAATGTGGTCCCTTTGCCTGCAGAGCGTCGCGGTGGTGAGTGCCTGGTCGAGCGGGCGAGGGAAGGAGGCAGCGCACCTTCTGCAGCCTCCAGGGCGCTCACGAGGTCGAAGATTTCGTGGTCTTCCTGTGTACATACTCAATTGAGTAACTTGAAAAGAAAGGCTCGGCAAATTGCCCACCTTCTCCCAGCTGTGGACACGTTGCTGGATTATAAGCACAAGCAAAAAGCAGTGACGGAACAGCGCGTCAGCGAAAGCACGCACGCATGGGCCAGTGTTGCGAGCAGGGCCACGAAGGCAAGAAGAAATAGCAGCCTCATGGCAAAGCCGCGAAGACCGTGTCTCGGAGGAGGAAGGGAGGAAAGGTGTCAAGTCGTAAGAAAAGATGGCAGAGAACGTGATCAAACGCGTATGTCGGACGCGCTGTGGGCGCCAAAATGGGCGCTTCGATATCCTGGCAGGCGTATATTCCACCATGACAAATAACACAACTACATACAGCAAAACAAGTCCATAGCTGAGCCTCAATCTAACAAGCTTATCAAGACAGAAAGGTGGCCGAATGATGGCGCATCGTTGCGTGCAAGCAAGTTAGGTGTATTCAAGGCCGGTGCAGAACCCCGCGTCAGTGGTAAGTCGCTCAATCAGTTAATTCTTCCACTTACGAAAACCGTTTATTCTACCCTGTACCGCAAGACTCTTGATCTTTAAAGCCATATAAGCAGGTGTGAGGTCTGCGTGATGGGGCTGCGTGATGGGGATCGCAACCATGCTCGAGACATGGGGAGTAGACTTTCGTTCAAAGACAGGCACCAGTAACAAGACGATGAGCATACCGCCTACAATTGATGTGACCGAGAGAATATTCGCAGCCTTGACAGAGTTGAGCGCATGTTGGCGACAGAAGGAAGAATGACAGTGGTTTTGGTTTTACTGCCAATCCAGTGCCAGTGAACACGGGGAGCAAAAATGCCGACGCCAGGACCAAATTTGGAGAAGGCTGCCTCCTGGTCGTTTATCTCGACGGCGCCGACCGTAATCGCCGTCTGCACTCGCGTAGGGCTCTGTCCCGACCCGTCTACGTTCTTAGGTGTTACCCGCAGAAACCTATAACGAAGTGAGTAAACGCTCCGTTATTGGGGAAAAAGGCTTACGACGACATGCATAACGACACTTGAGTCCATTTCAAGGAGAGACCCAGTCCCTGCTTGGCACCTCGCATTTCATTTCAGCAAGATCGCTAGGTCCGAGCCGAGAGAATTTCGTGCCAGTACGAGGCAACTTGCACTGAGAACGTCAACTGCCAAGACATCGAAAGTTTTCCGCCGCTCAGGAGATTCAATTGAAACGAAGGCTGTGCGAGTGAAGGGGCGTATTTCCTGTTGCCTTGTCTAATAGCGTGTTTTGCAAAGAACGTAACGTCGATGGTTGCGTGCTGGGCATCGGAGGACGCTACTGCAGCGCCGGAACACCTACGGCGGGCCGAATGACAAGGTCATCGAGGTCAAAGAAAACACCCACAGTCCTCTTCTCCACAGACGTGTACTACCCCACTGGGACCTGCAGCTCAGTGAGATGATTCTAGCATACGCGCACTTTAATCAACAGAGTTGATCTTGAGGGACTCTCGACGACTTCAGTGGCATTCCAAATGCAGCGCACGGCGTGTGAGCATGCCAATGTATTATTGGCTGAAGGCAGGTTGTCACGGAAGCAAAGCCCGCCTGCGTTTGGCGCATATCCCTCAAAGAAGCTATTTGAAGCTCTCGTCGGATCTAACTGTTTGAACCGCATTGTTCTTCAATGTGATCTTCACAAACCGCTGAGACCCGCTTCAACTTGTTGCCTCGTGCGTGGTCCGACTGGTCGAAACAACAGATCAATGCTGCGCGATGTGATATGTGGAGAAGTGAGACATCACCGTTTTATCTGGCAGATGGGGGCCTGCAACGTGCGATTTATTGACCGGCTGACAGCCTTATGTTCGTTCAACTGAAAATAGCTTAGTCCATAGGTGGCCAGGAAGCAACGCAGGCGTACCTCGTGTTGGGAGAAGTGCATATGCGCATGATCCTCGTATGTTTTAGCCCATTCAATCACCGACAAGGGCTATCCGAGTCTACTGGATGCTCAGGAGTAGAGAGACGCGGTTGAAATGTGGCCAGCCAACGGCAGATATGAGCGATGGATGCGATATAGCATATCAGCGTCTTCGAAAGCGCACACGAAAGACCCTATCTGCGACTGTCAACTGCTGATACTTGGTTCATCGATACACGAGGACGCACTCTTTGACCCCCTATCACCGAGTATGCGGCAAGGGGCAAGGCTGGGCGACTCATGCGCTCGAAATGAACCTAGATACCAATCCGCAGCTACTCTGTTCGTCCATAAGTACGCGTGGAGGAGATGGGAGGCTGACCTGCAACGCAACCACCGCATCTACCATTCGAGATATTCGATACACGCCACTCATCGCACCTCATGGACGACTTGTCGAAGGACTTCTACGCGGAGCTATACCTCGATGCCTTGCAGTCAGGGGCAGAGAAGGCCGGTCCGCCTGGGACGGAGGCAGCCTACGTCAGGTTTGCACCTGACGAGCAGGAGGCATGGGCAGCACAGGCAGGGCTTCAGCGTCTGACGGACGATGAACTCGAGCATGCCTACGCTCAGGCAGCTGGCCTCCTCCTACAGCACAAGCAGGAGCTGGAGGAGAAGCATAACCTAACACTGGGACATTACTTCGAGGTGAGTAGCTAGATCGCTTCCGTTGGACTTGAATTGACTGCGATCACGTACCAGGACTACATAGACGTCGTGTCTGACAGCGCCCAGCTCTCTATACCCTGGACGTTTTCCGCTCTTCTCGAGTCTTCCTGGGCCGATGAAGAAGCGGCGAAGCTCGGCGGGCTCGGCGTGCGCGCGCGCTGCCAGACAGAGTGGGGCGACGTGGACTTCTTCCTCGACGGGCCTGGACCCCTCGTCGACTTCTTCTACACGCTCCAGTGCATCGCGCCTGGAGTCCTCCTCATCACGCGCGACAACCTCGCAAGCGGCAAGTTCGACACGACCACGGCCCGCGCGCTGCCCCCCGCGGCCTGGATCGAAGACAATCGGGATACGTTGGTGGACATGTGCGGTACCGCAGAGAAGTACGAGCAGCTGCATGCCGCGGCGCAGAACCCAGGCCTGGCATGTGGGGCAGCCTACGCATCGGGCGCCGCCGCAATCGCCAACGCCTACGATTCGCCTGACAGCGATTCGGTGTACGGGGAGGACTGGAGGTGGGAAGCCGACCCGGACGACCACAGTTGGCAGACGGACGACTACAGCGACTACAGCGACGACGCTTACTATCAGCGGCATCATGATGATATGGAGCCCGAAGGGGCCGACTACACGGCTTGCAGTGCAGATTCATGCGGCTATTGCGGTACCTGCGACTACTGAAGCGCGCAGTCGGAGGTGAGCTTAATTCGCTGAGGGCACGTTCGTTAGCTCTGATTCTCCGTCGCTGGGAAGCGCACACCTTTATTTTAGCTGGGTTTGAGTTTTGTGTGGATGAGACGCAGTGCCGTCAGTAGTAGTTTTCTGTTGTACAAGGGATAAATTGTATACGGAGAAGCAGACTATTCGCCATGATTATTTGCCCCCTCCTGACACTTCTGAGTCGGCGAGGGACCCTGGCGACGCTCCGAAGCAGTCGACGTGTCCACTTCCCAAGGATTGAAACGACAAAGGTCCCACTAAGAGCAAAACGGCGAGTTACCTAGGTATTAGTAGCAGCCGTCGTAGTCAGGAAGGGGCTCAGGCGCAAAAGTTGCTGCTGCGTTGAAGCGAAGACGCGTTGCCAGTTATGGGCCGGCCGGCCCGCATCTTCCGGGGCCGACGGGCCGGGAGGCGCAACCGCCGTTTCTCGGTGAACTTGAATTCCAAGTCGTGGAGTCCATCCCACCGCGCGCGAGATAGTGGAACCAACAGCGTCAGGTAACTATTGTGTCAACTGACCATCAAATATGGCACCTCGCCGCAAATGTACCGTGTGTGGGTCACGGCAGTGGCACAAGGAGCCCGCAACCGGGCTTCTCATCTGCTCTGAGGGACATATTCTCCAGGTGGGCGTAGCTCGCATTCATATCGAAGCTGCAACGCTTAAATATGGGCGGTGCATCCACAGGACTACAGGAACGAGACGAACGAAACGCAAGAGCTGGGCCCGCACTTGATGCGCAAGCGTAAGCTCACATCCGGCCGAAGACGCCGCGAATACGAGAGCCGTGCGGACCCCAAGCGTAGGCCGTCGTCCCCTTTTGTGTACCCCTATTGCTGACGTCGGTGGGCTGGCAGTTTACCATGGTGCTCGTGCGGAGTATTTGTATTTTCAATGCTTGCAGCTATTGTTACGCAAGCAGATTGTCGCGCTAGCGAAGGCCTGGGACCTCCCTCCTGAATTTGAGGTACATTTTTGCCAACATATGAACGAGAACTTGCTGACATCATACAGGTTGTATGTAGGGACGTGTGGGCACTTCATTTGAGCCTGTTGCCTACGCCACCTCCGGAGGAACCTTTACTTCACCAGCAGGACGGTTTCGAACTCGACAACAAGCTAATTATCCTTCCCAAATCTTCGCAGATGTCTCTGCGCTCCGCCGGCGATGCAGACAGCGGTGGCGACTCACATCCGGAGAATCCGCCGCTTTCTGAGGTTGATGACAGCTCTGCCTCGAGCTCATCATCCTCGTCCTCTGGCGACGAGGAGCAGGATAACATGAGCGACCTGCTTGGAGGACTATCGGAGTCCAGCTCGTCGTCAGATGATGAAGACACGAAAGCCAAAATGCTTCCAGAGGGCGATGAGCGACCGCGGAACCGACGGCGAGGTGGTGCCCGAGGAAGACAAGATGGACCCGCCAGCAACATCGCCGTGCTCATGGTTGCGTGCTGGACCATGCGCCTTCCTGTCATTTATGTGGACCTTGTCAGGTACGTTGCACCTGCCAAATTTTGTCTGGCTCATGTCGACTTTGCACGTCGCTAGGTTGATTGAGTCGTACGACCTGCCCTACCTGGACCCCATCCGTCATCTGCCGTCCGACATGGAGGTACACCTCCCAAAACACATCGCCAAGGCCCTATCACCGCCGGTAAGTAGCGTCCCACTAGCGTCCCGCGTCATAAGACCCATGCCCGCGCTTGCCAGCACTCGCCTTCCCCTCTCCTCCTCCACAGCCTGTCGACCAGAATGGCGCGTAAATTCCAGGCTACGCACAAGATTCAAATTCCCGAACTTAATGCAGCGCCTGTTCTCTGGCGCGTCGTGCGCGCCTTGGGCGGCACGGGTATGTCTCTATGCATACGCGACAATGTTGCGACTGATCGGTCCCGGCGCAGCGGTATTGTACGACCTGACCAAGACGGTCGCGCACGTTGCGTCGCTGCCGTTGACCCTTCACCACACCCTTGCGCCGAGTCTGCAGCAGATGACGGAGCAGGGCCCAGCAAGTCACCAGGAGGACAATGTTCCCCCGGAAGTAGCTTTCCTGGCGATGTGCATGGTGGTGCTCAAGATGGTTTATGGCCTAGACGGGCGCATGCGGTGCGTATATACATGGGCGGTGCTATCCGGCGGGATTGAGTTAACGGCGTGGGGAACGGCAGTGTTCCGAAGGAACCGGCAGATCCAGCGCTAGCTTTACCCCGGATGCATGAGTATCTGACGCTGATCAAAAACATGAGGGAAGGAGACGCAAGCAGCAAGGCAAAGGTCTTCTCGGCACGGTCGAATATGTAAGTGACGGTGCCGCTAGACTCGCGCCGGATGTGTGTTGAGGGAGTGCAGGCCGAGCGTGGATCTGAGCGACGCGCTCCTGGACGAGTACGTTGACTTTTGCGAGAAGGCGTTGCTAGGGGGGCGGACAGCTGCGGCAGGTGAGCAGGAAGCGCAGGGATGCGAGAGACTGAATGCGAACGGGGCGAGCAGACGCGCGGGTAAAGGAGGCGTACTTTCCGCTGGAGCGAGGCGGGCGATCAGGAGACGGCGGTGCGGCAACAGGAAGCGTCGACGCACGGCGGCTGCCGGCTGGGACAAGGCAGGAAGGGGAAGGAGGACTGGAGCCAGGCGAGGTCTATGATATTTATAACGCGGCGGACCGATTGGGGGTGTTGCCGGAGACGTACGAGAGGGTGAGCGGGCGGGGTGCGGAGTGGGCCGGGGTCGGTGCGGAGGAGCTCGTGCGGGTCAGCGGGCGGTACGAGCGACGGCTGGCGCGGTGGTGGCTGGCCGTGCAGCGGCGGGAGCGGCGGGAGGCGCGGCGCAGAGTCGAGTGACGCGCGTGCGTGACATGGCGCAACTGAGTGATCTCGGACTCGCTTTCCCGGCTCACGACATCGCTGCCCGCTGCGGCTCTTCCACTCCTTATCCTTTCCTTTTCGCCCTTGCACTTTGTCCAAGCCCGTCGACGCCATGCAGTCCACCCTCTGATCAGAGCAGGGTCTCCCTCTCACCGTCCCCCGCCCAGCCCCCTTCTTTGCCTTGTTCTTTTCCCTGCAAGCATGCGTCGTATCGCCTCTGTCTTCGCCTCCAGGCGCTCCGACAAGCAGGAGACGCCCCCCGCCTCCGCCAGGACAGAGCCCACGTCCCCGCCACCCAAGACGCATCTGATGCCCGCCCAGCCCAACAAGAAGTCCGCTCGTCTTTTTGGCTCGGTCGCCCGCATCACCGTCTCCACTTCTCCTCGCCCCTTGCCTCCCCTCGAGGGCCATTCATCCTCCTCTTCATCCACCGGCTCTGCCTCCCTCCGCACCCCAGAGGACGACCGTGCCAGCCCCCTCCCGCAACGAACCCCTTCCGGTCGGCGGCCATGGATCCCTTGGCTTGGCGGCAAGAAGCCTCCCGTCGACTCCCCACCAGCTCTTCCAGGGCGTCCCCATTGGCTCAGCGCACAGTCCGCGAATGTGCCCGCCCCCTCCCCCCTCCCGCTCAAAGACCAGGCCGAGTCCGAGGACGACACCTCTGAATCTGCCGAGTCAGAGTCCGAAAACACTCCCCAGCCCAAGCCTATCGAGCGGCGCACCCTCGCGCCTCTTGATTTCATCGTGGCCTTCACGTCAAACAACCTCGCCCCGGCTTTCTCACCGCCGCCTCTTCTACATCCCCCGAACTCTGCACTCTTCCCACGCTCATGCAACGCTTCCCGCCAATTGTCCCACCGTGATACACTCGAGTGCGAGATCCACAGGAAGCGGCTGCTTCGTCGGCTCCAACAGGAACCCCTCTCGCCTTCCGACCAGCGCCTGCTTGCTGCGTATGGCCCCCGCGCTCCCTCTGCCGCTGGCAGGCGTACGTTACCGCAGCCGGATGAAGCAGTGCGCCTGAACCTACGGCATGTTGAATCCCAGAGTCGCGGCCTCAAACGTTGGGTTGCTCGCCCGTACTTTGAGGAGCGCATGGCAGTGTGGATGCCCCAACAGGACACCGGTGAGGTCAACCGGTCACCTGTCAAGGGATCGGGCTTTGGCGTATGGGCACTTGACATCTCGGTGGCCCTCGAGGAGCTAGCGGGTTACGAGGAAGGCGAAGTGGGGAGTTATGGATCTCCCTCTGCGGTGGACGAGACAGCATGGGATCCGCCATCGTCGGCGTCTAGCAGCTCATCGCAACTCTCCGGTAAGCCTTTTATACCGCGTCCATGCATGTGTGACGCTCATTTCACCTCCAAGCCTCCATGCCAGTTGTCACAAAGCAAGTGCCATACCGAGCGCTTCCGTCCCCGCTTCGCAACGACTCGGAGTCGTCTTACGAGCATCCCCTGAATGCTCTTCAACCGCCTTCGTCGCGTACCATCTCTCCTCTCCCAGATTCAATATCTTCCGCCTCTGCACCTAGACGGGGGGTACGCTTTGCAGAGTCTGTCGAAAAGGAGGACCAGGTCCCTCTGGAGTACGTCCAGCGACATCAGAGGAAGCGCGAGGAACGTGCGAGGTTCTTGCGGCAAGAGCAAGAGCGCCGTCGTCACGAAGAGGAGCGACGCCGGCACGACGCGGAACGCCTCAAGTGGGAGCAGGAGAAGCAACAGTGGCAGAAGGAGAAACAGGCGATGGAGGACGCACGGAAACAGAAGCTCTACGCGGAGGAGGTCGCCGCCGCCCGAGCACGCCGGGAGTCGCAGCACGGCCTGGCTTCGTATGGCGCAACAGGGGCCTCTAACAGAGAGGCTGATCGCAGGCGGGATTCGTACACCCGACCGGTGTACGATGCCCGCAGGCAATCCACCGCCAGCGGCGACTCTCAATCCCTTCAACCCCCGCGTCCTCGCAATGACTCGGCTGGGTCACGACAAGGCAGCCTACCGCGTTCCGACAACGGGAGCCCACGTGCATCTTCTCGGCCTCCCTCTACGTTTTCCACTCACAGCTTCTCCTCGGCTGAAGAC
This sequence comes from Auriscalpium orientale, assembly GCA_019915035.1. Taxonomy (NCBI): domain Eukaryota; kingdom Fungi; phylum Basidiomycota; class Agaricomycetes; order Russulales; family Auriscalpiaceae; genus Auriscalpium; species Auriscalpium orientale. Next base: position 814,256 of record JAHLMH010000020.1, on the reverse strand, counting down.
CCGACGCGCATGAACAGAAATAGTGCCAGTAGGCGTGGTTCAACGATTTCTGAATCGTCGCAGCGCGTGGCCTACCCGGTGTACCCATATGGCTGGAACGGCATGCCCGCCGCACCGCCATTGCCGCAGGTGCCGATGATGCCCATTTACCCGGCCTACCCAACCTACCCCACGATGCCTATAATGCCTGTCATGCCGCCGTTCGCGATGGACATGCCCCTGCTCCCACCGTCGCCGCCATTCATGCATGGCTCGCGGTCCCGCAACTCTTCGCCATCGTCGCCAGCACGGTCACGCCCGTTGCAGCCGAACCACAGCTCGGACCGCGTTCATCAGGCCAGCAGCAGCCCGTCGAGGGGGCACGAGCGACAGCGCTCTGTCAGCGACGACATCGTTCGCGGCCGCACGCCGCACCCGCAGACTAACACCCATCCTGACGACCGCAGGGGCAGCCGGGGTCCTCCATCGCACGCGCCGTCGTCGAGCACAACACGGACGACGAGAACGACGGTTCCCCATTCTGCGTCACTAGACACCGTTGGCCTCTCACAGTCCGCCTCTTCACAAAATCGACCCTATGCTTCCCGCCGCCGCACAGCGTTCTCCTGATTGCATTACCACGTCAGCATCGTTTCGGACATGTCGCACCACACGTCGTTATGTATCGCCCCCTCATTTAATTGCCATGGGACGGCCGCCCCATTAGATCATGCATTCTCCCACCCACCCACCAGCCCCTCATACCTCACTCTGGACGGTCTTTTGAGTACAACATAGTCACTATTGCCATCCGTAGGATTTTGCTTCGTCTTCCATTTTCAGCTTCGCACGCACCACGGACACGATATATCATTTGCCATATTATCCCTTGCGCACAGTATATGACCTTCCACCTCCCCTTATATCGGTTTACTGTCTCCTTCCTCAAACGCATTGTTGGTTCGTCGAACTGTCCTTTGGAGATACTGTTGCGCGTGTTGGTGGCGAGTGGTGAATATACGCCGGTCTTAGGGCCATCTCCTGCTTCTCTTTGGTCGTTTTCTCTGAGTGTCTTGCCAATAGGTTTTCCAAGGGAAAATACGAGTCCTCAACGGGGATGGGGCGCCAGGTGTCAAGATGGAATTGCGATCTGACCTAGTCGTGCACGGTGATTGCTCGGGCACGCCGCCTGGTCAGCGTCGCAACCGGGCGCAATCAAGATGTCGCAGGTAGGTTCGCGCGTGAGGATACCTGCCACTAGTTCACTTCTTGCCTCTACCCCCGACTGACTTGCATCAGCATGAGCAGTTTAGCCCTTGGTGCGGCGTTTGCCTCCGTCCAGCTGGTCTACCAAGCCTACTCCAAAGTAAAGACGAACAGGGCCCGTTGCGCGCGCCTCGTCGAGCGCTGCCAGCTCGTCGTGGATCGCCTGCAGCACCTTGTCAGCGCGAACGGCGACAGCAGCATCGTGGAGAGAATCAGCGAGCTCGAAAGGTGCGTGTATATATATGCGTGGCGCACCCCGAGGACAGAATTAGACTGACGGATTGCCGCCGCAGGGCCTTTGAGTACGCGGCGTATACGATCGTCCAGGTCGGCCAGCAGGGCCTCATCGCATCGCTCGTGCAGTCCGAAGCGAATGCGATCCGCATCGAGTCTTGCAACGAAGCGCTCACCGAGCTCGTTGCGCTATTCCACGTACGTCCGCCCCGTTGCTGCCCCACTCACATTCCACACTGACTGGGTCGCCCACACACAGCTCGAGGAAGTCGTCGATGTGCAGCGGTGGCAGCGCGAGTCCGAGGCCGCGCGCCTGCGGGACCACCAGGATCTCCTGGCCCTGGGCACGCGCATCGAGAGCAAGAATGATGCGCTTGCGCGCGAGCTGGCGCAGCAGGGCACGAGCCTGAATGAGGTACACCGGCTTGTTCAGGTAGGGTGTTCACATATACTCAGATCTCACCGGCGGCTGACGAGGACTGCAGGACATCAGCGCAGGCCTGCAAGATGCGGGGGTGGCAGTGGGCGCCGGGCCGGCGCCGTTGTTGTTACAGCTGCCGACGCCCGCGAGCCCGCAGTCCGCTGCCTCGCCGTCGTCGTCGTCGTCGTCATCGTCCAGCGGGGAAGCGTCGTGCTCGACATACTGCACCTCCGCAACAGAGTCGGCACTTGACGACACGACAGAGTGCTCCTCCCCCGCGGGCGATGGCTGCCGCCCCGCGCCCGCGCGCCGCCCGTCATGGGCTCACCGCGTCAAGCTCACCGCGGTCTTCACGAAGCTCTCTTCGCCCGTGCGCAGCGTACGATGTCCCGAGTCCCCGCTCTCTGCATCTGCACGCGCCGCGTGCGACTCGCCCGCCACGCCGTCCAGGTTCATCCCGCCGCCCAAACCCGGTCTGCAACCGCTCGGCGCGTCACCCGCCGCGTCGCCGCTCGACCTGCCCCCGCCGTACCGCTTGCATGTTGTGAACCTTACCTCTGACGACGGGCGTTCAGAATCGGCGTCTGTCTGCGTCGAGACGCCGTCACGATTGCGGTTCGCTCTATGCCCGAGCGACTCGAATGAGGCCGTCCGCGCGTACGACTCCCCCACGCCCTATATGCCGTCGCCGCGCTTCTCGACAGAGTCTGTTTTTGGGTCCACGGACAGCTGCGCGTTAGAGCAGGGTGAGCTGAGAACGTTTTCGATTGGAGAAGGAATTGCTTCAGTGGGATGTGGAAGTCCATTGGCATTGTAGATGAGCCGTCAGGAATCTTATCCTACCCAGTTCCGTAGACACTCTTTCAGAACTGTAACATTGAACAAGACAACCAGTTCACTGGAAAGAGGTTTTTGGACACAGCGGATCGACCAGCGAAGGTGTGTTGGATTGCCTGGCAACGAACCCCTCCGGACATCCGGAGTTCTCATCGAAGCACCCCTCGCTCACATAGCGTGTACGCCGAGCTGCAACGGGCTTTCACCATCGCGCCGCCGCCGCCCTTCGTTGTGGACCTCACCCGTGAGCCCAGAGGAGGGATCTTTAGTGACTCAAAGGAGACTATAAACGGCGGATCCGGAGGCGTCTCCTCCGACGTCAAGTCGACACGCTGGAATGGGAGCCATAAATCACATATATCAAAAGACTGGTGCTACTCAACAATATGAAGGATGTTTACACGGAGGGGGTGTCGCATGAGAGGATGGGCAGGCGGGTGGAGGTGTCGCAAATAGAGCAATAAGAAATTGTCGGGAAGATGAAGGAAAATGGTATGAGTGAAGCCGGAACCACTACTGATCAGTGCATGCCGCCCCATGGACCTCGGATGCGGCGTGCAAGATGAATGTCGCGTGTCATGATCGTGACTCGTTTTGCATGGATTGCACATAGATTTCTGTGGTAGGAGCATGGATGATCAATCAAATTGACCGAAAAAGCGAAAGCCCATGACACGCACGCGTCTTCGAACATATGCACGAGGAACGCTTCGCTGGCTTCTTGCAGTGCGAGGATGGCTGAGGTCTGCCATCGCAGGCCAGCAACGGAGTAGTCGTTCATGTCCGTGATCATGTCCATAGCAATTTCGCGCACCTGCGCGTCGCCGCCACAATAGCGTCAGCTCGAACGTCGGCGGATCGGGACAGGAGACGCACCACGCGCGCGAACGGGAGCTTGCGCAAAAGGAGGTCGGTGCTCTTCTGGTACTTCCTGATCTCTCTCAGCGCGACAGTACCCGGCCTGAACCGATGCCTGCGCGGCGCTGCGTCGTTCGCCGCCGCCGCCGCCGGCGCTCTGCCTGCAAGACGGGATGCCACAGTTCATCAGCCCACATTTGTCAAACGCGCGGTTCAAGTGGGACGTACGGCGCGAAGGACCCTCGCCGCGGTCGCCGTCATCATCGCCTTGGTCTCTGGACTGGCGCGGCTTGGGCGGGCGGCCGCCGGTGCTCTTGCGCGCGGTGTTTGGCTTTGCGCGTTTGGGCGGGGGCGGGCTGGAGTCTGCCTGCTCGTCGCTCTGGCGCGGAGCCTTGCGCTTCGCTTTCTGCTGGGCAGTCTGAGCCATGGGTGGCCGGCGTCGTGCAGGGACAGTGGAGATGACAGAAAAGAAAAGGAGGAGAGGAGGAAAAGAGAAACAATGGAGAGGAGGACGATGCGTGGGACTTTGGACGCGTTGTTGGTTGGTCACGGACGCGTTGTCCAATTTGGGCGAATACGCGTTTGCGCATGGCCCTTCCGTGTCTGCGCAGGGCGCACGCACACGCTGCGCACTTGGCCGCTGCTGCATACATAAAGCCCCCGCATCCCCCACCGCGCCAGTCTCCGCTCCCTCACTCCCGCAGCCATGCACGACAGCGTCGTCGTCCACGGTTTCTACCGCTACACAGATATCTGGTTTGAATGGTATGCACATACCCCGCTGCCCCGCGTCACGCTCACAAACCCGCTGCAGGCATCAAGCGCTGCCCAACCCAGACGACGGCATCCCGCTCAAGGCCATTCTCGCGTACGACGCGCTCGTCGATCCTGATCATCCTCTGCGTCTCGAGGGGAAGAAAGGCATCGAGCTCAGCATCGGTGCGTCTGACCACGCTCTGGACGCCACCGCCTTAAATTGACGTATAACGTGCTATATATAGGGACTATGCAGAACGGTGAAGCCCGTCTTCTCTTCTCCTCTGCCCAAGCCGAGTACATCCGGTATTGGCTGCACGCGATGGGGTACACAAAGGAGCTCATCCCGCTTCCGTACTCCGACTGCCTCCTCACGGCGTCCACTCTGCAAAACTACTCGCCCGTCACATACAAGACGGGGCCTGAACTGCGTCAAGCCATCAAGGTGCGCTGCGCACCCTCGTGCATGCAATCGTAATGTGCTGATGCCGCCGATGGACCAGGCGATCGACAGGAACAACCGTAAGCTCAAGGGCAACACGGACACCGCGCTCGCGGCGCGGCGCCTGGTGTTCGAATGCGTGCGCTCCCTCTGGGCGGAGAAGCGCGGCGTGTGGTTCGCTCTCGACTTCGAGGCATGGGACCGGGACCACACCGTGCTGACCGAGTTCGGGTGGAGCCTCGTGCGCTGGGAGAACGGGGAAGAGGTCGAGGAGATGGGCCATCTTCTCGTGAAGGAGCACCAGAGCTACACGAGCACGTATGTGCAGCAGTATCCCAAGGTGCACGCGGAGACCCAGGGTGCAGCATATACCCCGTACTAACGCCACTTGCGGGCCGCAGAACTTCAACTTCGGGACGTCCGAAATCGTGACCAAGAGCCAATTCAAGACACGCATCAACGGTCTCCTCTCGCGTATCGCCGAGCTCGGGCCCGTCTTCCTTGTTTTCCACGACAGGAACGAAGATATCCGGTGCGACCTCCTGCTGTTTCACCGTCGGTGTGGGTGTTAAGTTCTGAGTTCGTCAGATACCTGAAGGCCCCGATGGTCGGCGCAGAGTTGAACATCTCGTATTTTCTGCCCGACTCGTGCAGCGCGGCGCTTCAGGTCGAGGAACCCACGACGTATGTCGTCGACACGTCCGACCTCTTTGCGGCTCTCGAGGGCGACTCTGGGTCGCAGAAGCGCGCCCTTGAGCGCGTGTGCCGCCACCTCCAGATTCCAACACAGTTCCTGCACAACGCCGGGAACGACGCCCGTGTATGTATCTCTCGCCCATGATACGGAAGACCTCGTTGACGCCCGCACAGTACACGCACCTCGCCCTCAAATCGATGGCTGCAGGCGACCCGCTCGACATGCAGCGCGAGAAGCGCTGGCCCAATCATACGCAGGCTCCCGCAGGCAGCGCCGCGCCGCCGACGCGCTCGGGCGTGCGCGTGCACTTCTCGAAGCTCGAGGAGGACTCGGACGCGAGCGACGACGACGACGGTGACGGCGGCGACGGACCTTACGACTTGCGCACCGGTCAGTTGAAACCAGACTGGCTCGAGCGCGAGCGCGAAAAGGCGGCGGCGGCCGGTGATGTTGATGGTGGGAAGGGCATTGCTGTTGAAGTGGATATCGCTGAAGGCAAGGAGAAAGTTGACGGTCAAGGTTCGGAAGTGGAGGTGAAGAGTATCAATGGGAAGGGGGTGCGCGCGGTGAATGAGCATTGAAGAGGACAGAATGAACAACCCTGCTGTATCAAAAATCTCCGGTTCTCATGTTGTATACCTACCTGTTGGCCACCGTTGCAGTCCCTGTACTGACTCCAACTCGTCATATCCAAACCGTTGTATTGCCCGAGCCTCCCAATATTAGAAACTATTCTAAGTAAGATCTTATACGCTGCGGTGTATGTGTCATCTTGAGTCGTTAAGAACACCGGGTATCATTTGCACGTAATCCTAATCCTAATCAGTCTTTCCGGCCTTCAATTTCGACTTTGATTTGGATTTCGCTTTCGCGTCTTCGTCGTCGGAGTCTTCGTCGTCGGAGCGCTCATCGGCGAGGGCATTTTGAGTCACCGCGCTGCGTGAGATTCCGTCAGCGATGGGAAGACGAGGCAGGAGGGCGACAATGTACCGATATGCAATGCGCAAAATGAGGAAATACCAGAAGATGTTGAGACACTGGAGCAAGAGGATGGGCACGAAGATTTGCCACTTCATCCACCAAACCATCCAGACCCCTTCAGACGGTTTCCAGAGCTTGGCTGCTTGTCTGGGAAAGAAGTCAGTGGGCTGTAGCTGTTGCAGGATACAAGGGTACATACGGCATTAAGTCAAAGTCCTTGTACACAGAATAAAGCATGACCAGATTGAGGTAGTGCCGGAAGTACCTATGCAATGGCTGAGGGTTAAAGTCTGCTGCCTGAGACAACCCAAAGTCACGTACGTCCAGATGCAGAGGAAGATGGCGAAGGCGAACATTTGTGTGCGTTCCATGCGCAGGTAATGCAAGAGAAAACAGAACGCGAGCCATGTGTCTGGGATATCCATGGACGTGTACACCGCATTCCCGATGAGCGTGAGGTTGATAAGGTAACTCCATCTGTGTTCGAGTGGTTTACAAGGCAGGAAAACGCGAGCGCCAGTGAGGACAAACGCACCCGACTAGCCAGAGCGTGACAAAGTGATGCGCGACAAGCTCATAGTAGTCCTTGCGCGGCTTTTCGAGCCTGAAGAGAAGCACGATGAGCTGCTGGCACCAGTAGGCGGCCTGCATGAGATAATAACGCTTTAGCTCAGGCTTCATCTGCCAGTGCGGGTAGTCTGTGTTCGCGTGGACGGGTCATGCACGCGTGGAGGATGCTGAAAAAATGCTACACGTACCAATCCAAAAGTACTGGGGCTGGTACCACCAGGTCGGAAGCTGGGACATGATGCGCATGCCCCACAGGCCGAATAACCCGAAATATACCGTGGCATATCCTTGTTCGCCAAAACGCGCGAGCTTAGATTCCTTGACGCGAAAATAGTGCGCAATGGGCCGGCAAATGTGGATGATGAGGAGCTGGCGCACGAAGCTCCAGAGGACGATGTGGTAGGCGACGAACAGCAGGTCAAGATAGCCCTTGCGGTAGCGTGGGTCGTGAACGTCGTCGCCGGTCGGGGACGGTGTGGGGTGTGAGATGAAGAGCAACGGAGCGAAGGGTGATGTCGGCGCGTCGGGGAAAACGAGCGGGGCGATGAATATCCATTGGAGGTGCAGGACCACGGGGATGAGGAGGAGCTTGAGGGACGAGGAGGGTACTATGACCCAGCGCCAGGTGCGGATGTCTCGGAAGAGGCCCTCAGAGGTAGTGCTGAAGATCTCTGCCGCGGAGATTGGCTTGGGCCGTGCGGGAGGGGAGACATGGGAAGCAGGGGCGTCCCCCGGGGACTCGAGCGGGCTGGTATGGCAGGGCAGCGGGGTCAGTGGGGTTTGTAAAGAGAGCGACGAGAGCGACAAACGTCTGAGGCATGAAGAGACCCGCGATGTGGTGGGAGGAGTTTGTCCTGGAGATAGACGAAGGTGAGCGGGCACTGGGTGAGTCGAGCAGTGCGCCAGACGCACTCTATTCTGGTGATGGTGCCGGCGCGGGGCCTGCGCGACTGGAGGGTGGAATTGGCAGCCATCGCGCGTGTCCTGCCAGCGAGCCAAGGGAAAGGCAAAGGGAAAGGGAAAGGGCGAGCCGTTGCGCTTCGCTCGGACGCGGACGGTTTTGATATCCGGGGCTACATCCGCCGCTCCGAGCTTGCGACCAAGCATGTACAAACGTTGCACGCTTCACCCAGCCGATACTCAGCATCCGTGTACCCATTCTGATCCTGTACTAACGCACCTCAAGAGCCGCCGCATCCAATCTATCAACATGTCCAACTTGGCCGAAGTCCTGTTTGTCGGATTTGAGGACCCCAAAGATGCCCTCAAGGACGGTGTAACTGTCATTGCCGCAAAATACATCTGCAAGACACTGCCGCCGACCTTGCTGCGGCATATACGTATTCAGCCTGCTCCCATGTACGTAGACATAACCGACTAATGCTCACTGTGGCAACACATCAGGGACGCTATGAAAACTACGAACCGCGAAATCACGAAGGTTTTCCTGGCCGCTGTCCTCCGGCACCTTCCCAATCCTCCAGGAGAGAGCGAAGATGTGGACGAGTACATGGACGACATCTGAGACGCTTTCGCCACTTTTGGGCTCGCGTACGACTCCATCAGAAAGCATGACGGATTCACGAAGAATAAGGCAGAGCAGCGCGCTGGCCCGGGCCTGCACAGTCTCATGAGGTTGGCATTGTGCGGTGGCCTTGATAAGGGACTGTGCTCTTCAGGTGCGCCCGGCCTCCATACATTGCCAGCGTCTCCATCGAAAAGACTGAGGATCTTGTGGCTCGCTGGTTGGTGTCACTCGACAAGCTCGAGGATCTAAACGTGCGCCATTCGCCCCCCAGAGCGTGCAGAGCAGGACTTACCACGTCATCTTGGCTCGCGGACGGTTTTCTATAGCTATTCTTTTCGGCACCAACGCCATTCCTGCGATACGCCAGAACCACCTGAGCTGGCAGGCGTATCGCCAGTGGCAGGCCGCATCTGATATCGCACTCTCAACCCTTCACTCCCTTCACTGCCAACTCTCTTGGGCCGCTACTGTCTCGCTCTCAACTCCGCGACGGTGACGACGACTTGCACATAGTGGCGCAACGACGCGGTACTGACTCCTACTACTGAGATCATCTGTCAGTGTCTTGTCAACCCCGCAATATATCCCGTGCCTCGATATTATTTACATAAACTGTACAATATGCGCAGGAAAAACATGCATATCATAGATCGTCGTGTAGAGCTCGTCCTCGAAATACTCCAACTAGAAGGTGTCAGTTGCGCATGCTCTAATCAGTTTTGACGGCCTTGTCAGCCTTCGATTTTGTTTTGGGATTTGCGTCCTCGTCGTCGGAGTCCTCGTCATCGGAGCGCTCATCAGCGAGGGCATTTTGAGTCGCCGCGCTGCGTGAGATTCCGTCAGCGACGCCGGCAGTAGGGGCTGCGCCAACGTACCGGTATGCGATGCGCAAAATGAGGAAGTACCAGAAGAGGTTGAGGGCCTGGAGCAGCAGAATGGGCATGAAAATCTGCCACTTCATCCACCAGAGCATCCAGACGCCCTCAGAGGGTTTCCAGAATTTGGCTGTTTCCCTGTGAATCCAGTCAATTGTACTGCAAAATGCAGCATAGCGTAAGAATGCGTACGGCATCAAGTCGAAGTCCTTGTACACGGAAAACAGCATGACAAGATTGAGGTAGTGCCGGAAGTACCTGTACAGTGGCGGACAGTAAGGATGCCGCGCTTTGAGGCGATGATGAAACCACGTACGTCCAGATGGAGAGGAAGATGACGAAGACAAACATTTGTGTTCGTTCCATGCGCAGGTAATTCAAGAGCTTGGTGAGCGCCAGCCATGTGTCAGGGATGTCCATGGACGTATACACGGCATTTCCGATGAGCGTGAGGTTGATGAGGTAACTCCACCTGTGCACAGAGGATATTCGCAAGACGGACATAAGCAGGCGGCGATACGCACCCGACTAGCCAGAGCGTGACGAAGTGATGCGCGACGAGCTCATTGTAGTCCTTGCGCGGCTTTTCGAGCCTGAAGAGAAGCACGATGAGCTGCTGGCACCAGTAGGCGGCCTGCATGAGATAGTAGCGCTTTAGTTCAGGCTTCATCTGCCAGTGCGGGTAGTCTGTCTCGCGTATGGGTCAGGCACGCACGGTGGATGAAGCGAACACAAGGCGTACCAATCCAGAAATACTGGGGCTGGTACCACCAGGTCGGGAGCTGGGACATGATGCGCATGCCCCACAAGCCAAAGAACGCGAAATATATCATAGCATATCCCTGCTCGCCGAAGCGCTCGAGCTTGTTTTCCTTCTTGAGCCCGAAATATTGCGCGACGGGCCGGCAGAGGCGGATGGTGATGAACTGGCGGACGAAGCTCCAGAGGATGATGTGGTACGCAACAAACACGAGGTCGAGATAGCCCTTGCGGTATCGTGGGTCGTTAACGTCGTCGCCGGTCGGGGACGGTGTGGGGTGGGAGATGAAGAGCATGGGCGCGAAGGGGGACGGTGGCGCGTCGGGGAGGACAAGCGGGGTGATGAAGATCCATTGGAGGTGTAGTACCACGGGGATGAGAAGGAGTTTGAGGGACGAGGAGGGCACGACAACCCAGCGCCAAGTGCGGAGGTCGCGGAGCAGGCCCTCGGAGGTGGGCGTGCCGTTCTTGCTGGCGAAGAGCGGTTTGGTGCGCGGGGAAGAGGCGACTCGTGGGGAGGGGGCGTCGACGGGCGAGTCGAGCGCGTCGAGCGGGCTGTTGGACTGTGTGAGTGCGAGACGAGAGAGGGGGCGGGGGACTGACGTCTGGGGCAGAAACGGGCCTGTGAGGTGGTGGGACGGGTCTGTCCTGGAGATGGCTGTGAGCGGAGACGAGCGCGGCGAGGGATGGAGAGACGTACTCGATCCTGCTGATGGTCCCCGCGCGGGGTCTGCGCGCCTGGAGAGAATTTGCTGCCATCTCGCGACAACGCAGTCAACAACCCGTGTAGGCGCCCGCCCCTCCGCTGCTTTCCTTTTCCGGCACGCGTCTCTGCTGCAGCCTGCCCGCGACGATGTTCTCGACGCAAGGCCGCTTCCTCGACGTCCCCTGTCCAGCGACGACCGCCTGCACGCGCCCGTACTGCCTCTTCTCTCACTCCCCCACCGCCCGCCACGCGCCCCTCGTCGTCAGCCATGTCTCGTCCCCCCAGCCCGTCGCCTCCACATCCGCCTCGGCCATCCCTGCAAAGCGGCCAGCCGCACCGTCGCCGTCGCCGTCCTCCTCCAGCGCCGCCGTAGAGCCCCCGCGTAAACTCCAGAAGCTTGGCACCGCGCGGAAACAGCTTGCCCACCCAACGACCACCCATGCCCCCGTATGTCCTCCTGTCCTCGCCTGCCGCTTTGGCCACGCTGCAATGCCGCTGAGCTTCTTCTTGCCGCTTGTCCTTCCAGAGCGCTACTGCTGGCCCACCTGTGCTCAGGGTGAACGCGGGTGTTTCCAAGATCGCCATCTCTACGCGCCAGGTGAGCAGCATTGCGTCCACCGCGTGCCCAAGCACTGCAACGTGTTGGTCGCCTGCCTTCCCTTTGTCTTCGCTTGGTTGCCGATAATCTCCTCGCTATGCCCTTGCGAAGCAGATGATAAAACCCGTCTCCGAACCCTAGCTCCTCCGCCGCCCCTGCCGCCTTTCCTCTCACCTCTATGGCCTCAGAACTCATCGTGTTCTACATGCAGGCGATGATCAAAGCACTTTACGACCATTTTGTGGTGCTCTACGACGCGGTATTGCCACAGCAACCTTCACTAGCCGCGGAGCATGCGCTGCGACAAGAGCAGGAGATCTACTCGCGGTCGTCTAAGATTACCTACCGCAATGTACGTCCATATACACCGCCGCTATGGCTCCCCACACATTCCTGCATTCCCAATGTCATCGTTTGTGTGCATGATCTGATACTCGCCACTCAGGCCGTGATAACGTCCATCGCCACTCTCAAGACGCGACCTCCCCCAGACTCCCTCACACATCCTTCCATCGGTACCAACGATGATCTCAAGTCACGCCCTGCCAATGTTCCGATATCTCCGCCTCCATCGACATCGCCATCTCGCCCTTTCGAGCAGCACGGGCCATCCCCCTCGCTCGGCCGAGTCGGGCTAACGCCATCATTACTCGCGCCTCTGGAGCTCACAACAGGAGAGCTTGTACGATGGAACTACATGGCGTCCATTCCAGAGTCATGGGGGCCCGGTGGTGAGCAGCCGAGCGCGCGAGGGAGCAGGGTCACATGTGAGCGATGCCGGAACATCTACGTTGTGGAGAACGGGAGGGAAGGCAAGGAGGACTGTACGTTCCACTGGGGAAAGATGTTCTTCACGACCGTCAACGGTGCGCTACCAATTTTTCTAGTCTTACTTGTTCCTCATGCCTGCCCAAAGGCGAGCGCACTCGTACATATACCTGCTGCTCACGGCCATCCGACGCACCCGGCTGCACACGGGGCCCGCATGTCTTCTACGAGACAACCCCTGCCATGCTGCACGCCCGTCATCCGTTCACCTTCACGCAGCCCGCCAACGGGAAGCAGACAACGCTCGACATTGCCGCGCTCGACTGCGAGATGGTTTACACGACGGGAGGTTTCAGGATCGCTCGCGTCTCCGTGGTAGATGGGACCGGCAAGGAAGTGTTCGATGAATTCGTGAAGATGGACGATGGTGTCGAGGTCGTGTGCGTTTTCCTTTTTGCTTATGCCCGAGTGGAGATATTGAACTTGATTGACAGCGACTTCAACACCCGCTTCTCCGGCCTCACGCCCGAGCTGTACGCATCGCGCGCCGTGCTGCCGCTCGCCGCAGTGAAGGAAGCGCTTTCCGCCCTCGTCTCCTCCGAGACGATACTCCTCGGACACGCACTGGACAACGACTTGCGCGCGCTGCGCCTCGTCCACCTGCACTGTGTGGACACCGTCGCGCTGTTCGTGCACCCCCGCGGATGGCCGTACCGGCGCGCGCTGCGCGACTTGTAAGCACTTCGTTTTCGGTGGGGAAGCGGGACGCTAACACTCGGTGATATAGGACCAAGGAGCATCTGGGACGGTCGATTCAGACCGGTGATGGCACGGTGGGGCATTCGTCCGTGGAGGACTCGGTAGCCACGCTCGACCTTGTCAAGTGGTTCGTCGCCAGCAAGAAGACCAAGCCCACCATGGTCGGCTTAGGTGCACCGGAGGCGTCGCCACAATCATCACCCGCGAAAGTTGTCGGCGCGCAAGTCATGGCTTGATTATGATCCTCATGATGAAGACCTATATGTACGAGATGTGTGTTTCTTGCTATGTATTTGCTATCATTTGGTTGTTGTTGCATATAGATATCCTCACCTACATATTTCATTTGCTTCGCTTTCGCATTACACGACGACGCTCGCATGCAACATGTAACTCACGACTCCGCATCGCATCCTCAATGATATTTTCTGGATCAGGCATCGAGAGAGATCATTGCAAGTCTAGTCAAATAAATCGTACAGTGCATCCTGGCCGGTGTGGCTAGTAACTACGGGGCCCGTGATCCTAGTCGTGTCATCGTGTCCTCGCTGTTCTCCTGCTCCTCGACTGTGTCAGATTGCGTGACCTGTCCAGCAAATCGATAACAGTCAGCGTGCCCAGACATGCATTGAACAGGCGACGTACAACGCGGAGCACAGATTTCTTAGACGACTCTTGGAGCTCGCCGGCTATAATGAGCTCGTCGAGGATCTATATCGCCGATCACTCAGTCAACATGCAGGGCCCCACGAGGAGGGAGACGTACCGCGTATGCCTTCTGGAAGTTGAATATCCTGTTATATGCAACTGGTGAGGCGATAGGGAGAGCGAGCGATACAGCAGACGTACAAGTCCAGCTCGCACACGTTGCCAAAATACCGATCGAGCACCTCGACGTAGCGGTGGATGATCTCGAGCGTGATGAGCTCGTTGTCTGCCTGCCCTATTCCGCACACAAAGAACAGCGATGCATAGCGCCGGTACACGACCTTTGAGTCTGTGAAGATGTGAGCTCGCATGCGGTCGCCAGAGTGAGTGCAGGGAGAACGCACCCTTGTACTCGAGGAAGTTGCACATGCGCGTCCGGCGCGCGAGGACAAGCTGCGTGACGTCCTTTACGATCTTCGCCTTTTGCTTGGGCGGGATTGTGGTGAACCATTTCGCGAGGCGCACTTTGCCTGGAACGATTGTGGGTTTACAAGCAATATGATGCGCAGCGAGAGCAGAACATGCCTTGGCGCGAAACAAGGAGAATGTAGTTCAACATTTCTGCACACGCGTAAACTCTGGACGCAGACTTGAAGGCGTAAAAGGATGACTGAGTGCGCGGAGAGCGTAAGTAAGTGAGTTGTGGCAGAGTGCCCAATGTAGCGCTGCGCGGATCCAATCCGAGACACTGCAGGCTGCCGTTGACCACCATCCCGACTACATTGAGCCTCTTCATAGCGACGCGAATCCGCTCTTCCCACCACCGCCGCACATCCAGCCATCGCTCAGAAAGCTTTTACTAGCCATTGCGGCTTGAACGCAGTCCTGAGATCACGCTCCATACACCCATATACTCAGAGAGTCGGGTCAATCGCGCGACGGAGTCTTTGACACCGCCTTGTTACTTCTGTTTTACTCGCGGCGAAGATGTACGGGCAAGGACCGCCATTATCTGCGCTCGCGGCGCGCCAGCATATGCTGCATCCGCCCGCCTTCGTGCCCCCGCAAGCCCAGAAACAAGTCACCCTTTTCGTCGGCTCAATATCAGGCGGCATCACCGACAACTACCTCAACACACTCCTCTCAGTGCGTCGCTTTCCCATCATCCACCCATTGGGTACTAAATGTATGGTTCAGGCATGCGGTACGGTTAGGTCTTTCAAGCGCCTCATAACGCCTGCGAACAAGCCTCAGGGTTTCGGCTTTGCCGAGTTCGAGGACCCGGATGGTGCTCTGAGGGCCGTTTCCCTGCTCAATGGGATCGAGCTCCCTGCGTTGGAGGACGGGTGTGTAAACAAAAAGCTTCTGGTGCGTCCCGTTCACTCTTTTACACATGTCACGGCGCTACAGCTCCTCAGGTCAAAGCCGACGAAAAGACTAAGATGTTCTTGGACGCGTACGGGGCGCAGCGCATGCAGACTAATGTGCGTAGTTTTCGGTTGGTGTGCATAACTGTGCTGATGACCGCGGCGTGCTGCAGATCGACGACGAAGCGACAAAGGCCGCGAAGGTCAGAGTCGATGCCATCGTGGACGAAATCATCCGTACCTCGCAAGCGGCCTCCGACAGCGGCCTGCTCGACAAAGAAAAGTACGTGATCCCTCCCCACCTCCACGATCTGCAAGAGGCGGACCTTCCGGAGACGCAGCGCGGGCTCGTTATCTCCGAAATCGCGCAGTTCCGAGAGCGCGCCGCGAAGCGCGAGCGCGAGAAAATGCGCGACGTCAAGGGGAACGTCGCCGCGGTCACGGCGGCCGCGGCGCCCAGCGGCCCAAAGGTGCGTGAGTGGGGAAAGCCGCAGGAGGCACCGGGGCAGGGCGCGTTGGGGAAGGATGCACAGGGATACAGCAAGCCGGTGGGGTTCGTGAAGGCGGAGTCGCGAGAACGGGAAGAAGGGGACGAGCGGCCGTCCGCGGGGCGAACTCGGAAGACAGACGAGGAGCTGGAGAACGAGCGGAAGGAAGTGCGACGAAGAGACGAGGAGAATTCTTTCCGAGACGTGCGTGCTTTCCTCCTTCTCTTCACGCCACGCGACTTTACCCATTGCTACAGCGCGAACGACGGTACGAGCCTCGAGAACGTGCTCGCATATCAGCGCTGGAGCGCTCCATAGCCCGCGAACGCGCGACGAACGAAGCGGAAGAGCGCGACCGTGCGGAGATGCGCGCGCGCCTGGACGTGTGGGACGACGACGAGAGCGACGAGACGTTCTACACCGACCGCGTGCGCTGGCGCTCGCAGCGCGCGCGGAGACTTGCGGCAGAGGAAGCGGCGGACAGCGAGTCGCGCGCGTTCGAGGAGCGGGAGGCGGAGAACCTGCGGCTAGAGTCTGAGGCCTTCCTTGCGAAGCAAATGGACGAGATGCAAGCGCTCGCGGAGGAGCAGCGCAAAGCGGGCATGCTGCTCGACGACGGCGCGCCCGTCAAGCTCAACGTCTCACTCGCCGCCGCCGCCGCGCCGGCGAAGACGGAGGGGGCGACGGCAAAGGAAAAGGCGGCCGTGTTCGGGCACGACGACGAAGAGGACGAGGGTGTCAGGAAGCGGAAGGTGCCATTGGTCAAGCTGGACTTCAGTGCTTCCAACGATTCGGAGAAGGCGAAGGAGCGGTTGGAGAGGATCAGGGCATCTGTGCCGAGCGATCGGGAAACGCTGTTCAAGGCAAAGGTCCGGTGGGATGGCGTTACAGAGGCAAGCGTGGTTTCTTCACCGTCGCTGCTTCCTGATTGACCATTGCCCTCAGAACCTGATCGACAGGAAATTCGAGCCCCTGGTCAAGCGCCTAATGGTCAAGTATCTTGGCGAGCTAGAGGACGACGATCTTGTTCTCTTTGTCGTGGAGCACTTAAAAGACCACAAGAGCCCGAACAAGCTCATTGAGGGGCTGGAACCGGTGCGTCTGCCCCTCTGCTCAGCTGCACTTCCTCTGACCGACCCGTCGACTTTGCAGGTACTGGAGGAAGAAGCCGCAGAGCTTGCAATCTTGGTGTGGAGGCAGGTGATATTTGAGAGCATGGCGTACAACGAGGGTCTGCTCACAGACCGGATGTTGGCCGACTGACGACGGGGAGGGTGTTGTCCTCCATTACGCGCAAGGGTGTCGTTGCGCTTGATTCAGGCTTGGTCGTATGGCGGTGGTATAACTTATGAGATTTTAGTCGCTTACTCTCGAGACTAGTACTTACCAGTAGCATGCATGCTCGCTCTTACCGCCGATACATCCTGCATACTCTCTGAATTTTTCCGGTGGTCACACGCCCGACATCCTCATATGATCTTTTCATTCCACTTCAAGTCTCCGATTGCTGAAACGCAGTAAGATACAAAATGTAAGTAGGCATTGAATGGTAGATAATCGTCACAATGTCGTCGAGAAATATAAGTTTTACAGCCGAACCGCGCATTACTGTAGAATCCACATACAATCATAAACTCGCCCGCGCCGTCGTGTCAATGAGAAAACAAGAACAATTACATGGCGGTGGCGCTCTACCACGCCAAGGCAATCAGAAAACACGGCTCCGCCATACAGCTACACTCGGAAGTTGCTTCCTTTAATAAGGAGCGTTGACGATGTTCGAACGGCTCCTGGAGCTTCGGGATTCGGGAGCGAGAGAAGTGCGCGTGGGCTTCCGCAGGTTCTTCTTGTTGAGCGCCAGAACGTTGTTCTGAAGCGCAACAATCTACAGGAGGATTTACAGTCAGCCAGTGGGCCTCGTCGTGAAAGCAATGTCACTCACAATCTCCTTGTCGTCGCCGAAACGGAAGCTATCCTGGACGACCAGGTCCTCGTACCTGCACACAGTGTGTAGTCAGAAACGACGTCATAAATACCAGGGATGAGGCGCACTTCTTGATATCGTACTTGTCCATCTGCCCTTTCTTCACCTTGGCGAAATCCCATGCAATGACATATTGGCCAGTGGAGGTCACGATGGCGTTTTCTTCCTGGCCCTGGCCCATGTTGAACCTGCGAAAGAGATCATCAACAATCAGCAGCCTCGACGGCCAGCGACACGCATACCTCGCAGGGGTGAAGGTGATGTTGTGATTCATGTACGCGACGTGCTCGGCGCGCAACTGGAGCCTCTTCGGCTGCGGCTTCGCGTCGGCAGGGAAGCTGCGATCGAAGCCCAAGCTCCCCGCATAGCGGCCTTGCCCGATGAGCGTGTCCACGAGCAGCAGGTACGTCTTCGTCGTCGCGACGACCCACCGCCCGTCCGCCGACGTGTCAATACCAAGGATCGGGTCGCCGAGCGGCGCGAGCGCGGTCTTCGCGTTCTTGCCGATCGAGTCGAACAGGCGGATGTCGCCCTTCTCGCTCGCGACGGCGAGCTTGCCCGACGCGGTCGTCGCGACGCCCGAGAATTTGTTCTTCGACACGTACTGCTTCATCTGGCTGTCGACGAGCTTCATGCCGGACACGCGCGGGTCGATGCGGAAGAGCGCGTTGGAGGAGGTGCCGACGAGCGTCTGCTCCGGCGTTGTTTGCGCGAACTTGTTCTCGGGTGCGATGTGCTGCACGGGGATGTTATCGTGAACCTTCCACTCTTCAACGATCTTGCCGCGCTCGATGTCCATAGCGAACAACGAGTTGGGTGCGGAGGGGTTCATGATGATCATTTTGCTGTCCTGGTCGTGCAGCATGACCTGTCCGAGAGCATACATGAGGCGATGATCGCGCGTAGATGAGGAAAGGACGTACGTTGCTGGGGTCGAACTGCTTGCCCTTAGTGTCGGCAACCTTGCTGATTGTCGCGTAGTATTTGACATCGTCGTTCGTATGGCGGAATACGCCGATGTTGTTGCCGCGAACCACATACGAGCGGTCGCCCTTGTAGCCCACTGTGAGCTGCTTGTTACGACCTTCTCTGAGATTCTCCGGTAGCCCATCTGCTTCCTCCTCCTCCTCTTCCTCGTCGCTGTGCTCTGCGGTGGTCATGAGTTCCCCGCATCTTTCCTACGAGGCTTTGAAACTTACCCTCTAGCTCGTCTAGCACCGCCTCCTCCTCGTCTTCGTCGGTCTCTTTCATCTCATAATCCTCCACATTGGCACTAAGCACATACTCCCTATCGTCGTTCTTGACGTAGGAATATCTGCTCAGTTCCTTTTTCGACACAGAGCCGTTGCAGCGCACCTTCACTTTATCCCATGAAGTACGATTCAAGGTCTCCCACAGACATTTCGTGAGCTCCACCTGGAAATTCTCAAACGCCGTCTGGGACGTAAATCGCAGACACCAGCTGCTCTGGTTGTTGTCGTCAGCGAGGTAGTTCCACGTGAGCGACCACGTCGGCGGAGACCAGCGCGGGCTCAGGTCCGACGATAGACGATGCGCGAGGACCTGGCCCTGGCTATCGGAGGCCGTCAAGAAGAACATGAAGGGGACGTCTGTTCGTTGCTTGACCGTCGCTGTGACCTCCTCTTCGCCTTCTTTCGTGAAGAAGGAACGTTCGCGATTCCAGAGATACAGTTCAGCCTGCTCTTGGATGACATCGACTAGCCCAGCATCTGCAGCAGAGCGCGGGGCAGACGAGCCCGTGGGGCTGACGGGCGGTGACTGTGCCGCTTTGCCCTTTGACTTGACAGACATGGACTCCATCGCTTCGGTGAGGCTCGCATCCCTGGATGTCGTCTTCTTCTTGGCCGAAGCCTTCGCCTTGCCCTTCGCTGGAGGTGGTCTGTGCAAATCCATTAGCGACCATTCCTAAAACACGTGCGAAGGACTGACTGCCAGATGAACTCGGAGAGCTCGTCGTCAGCAAGACTGTCCGCGCTGGTCTTGTACTTGCGCTCGTACATAGCGCGGTACATGCACGTCTCGAAGAAGGCGCGCGTGGGCGCGTTGGTCCCGGGTGCGACGAACTCGTACAGCTCGTCCACATCGCCCTGGAGATCGCGCCACACGAAAGTGGGTTCGCCCTCTGTCTCGCCGGTGTGGAATTCGAGCTCCTCGCTGATGAGGAACACGCGCTCCTCGTCCGCTGTGTGGCGCGGTCACTGGTCAGTGCAAGCATAGGGCCGATGGGGGGTTACGCACTCTCTTCCTCGTCCTCGAGCAGCTCCTGATCGCCATCCTCATACACGCGGGTGACAACGAGTTGGAAGTTGTGCTCGACGGAGGCGACCCGGCGAATGGTGGCCATTGCATCATTGTAACTGCCAGAGATATTGGTACGGGGCTCGGAGGAGAGGGACGGTCAGGACGTACATGCACTCTCTGGATGAGCGGACATTTCCCGGACGGACGAGGTAGAGCTGTCCGGTGGAGATCTTGACTACTTCAGCGGCATTAGGGTCCTCTGGACGATGAGGTCAGATCTGGAAACTGATAACTCGTTCTGGGGAGACTTACGCCAGACCTTTCCCATGACTGAGTTGGCCCGTCAGCTACAGGCGCAGAAGCAGAGAGGATACAGGACTCACGACTGCGAAAGATGTTCATGGTGGGCGGGGAGATGGGTGTTGAGAGGAGAGCGGCGCGCCAGGCGAGTCGCGGTGTGACCCTGGGATCGGCGCGTAACGTCACGCAAGCGCGTCGCCACTTTCGTGTCTGTGGCTGTGCCCTTTGTTCACCGCAGTGACAATGGCCACCCCGTCCCCCGCACGTACGTCCCCGCCCTCCCTTGTCCACCCTCGAGTAACTCTTTCCCAGGTTCCCGCCAGGGCTCTCTCCCGCCTGTTAGTCCGGCGGCGTCCACGTTTTCCCAGTCGACCTCGGTCCACATCACGGGAGAGGTCCGTGCTATGCTCGCCGCTGGTAGAACTCACACTTACACGGCGTGCTGCTCAGTACAATGGAACGTACTCGCCCACATCGACGCTGTCTAGCCTTACCGACCGCAGCCGCGCCCATGGCTTTGGGGGCACAGGCACGGCGGGGTCGAAGGTCATCATTCGCGCCGACGCCGGGTTGGTTTCTTGCTTTGATCCCGCAGACAAGGAGCTGTACGATCTGTGGGTTTCCAAGGCGTGACGGGCTGTCGTGTAGTGCCACTGGCATGTTGTAGTAGATTAGATAGCGCGGCGATGGATGATGGAGTAGGATGACGGTCTGGCATGTGTGCAGACGGT
Organism: Auriscalpium orientale; assembly: GCA_019915035.1. Taxonomy (NCBI): domain Eukaryota; kingdom Fungi; phylum Basidiomycota; class Agaricomycetes; order Russulales; family Auriscalpiaceae; genus Auriscalpium; species Auriscalpium orientale. Next base: position 793,442 of record JAHLMH010000020.1, on the reverse strand, counting down.
CGGGCGCGGACATCTCGGGCAGACCCACGCCGCCATCGAGGCACCAACACGCCCAGCAGAACCAATCTGGATGCAATATTCCCCCGCAACAAACCCGCGACTAAGCCCCCGCGACTATAAGCACTAGCTATGCCCGGGCCCCGACCACGCTCATCTCCCCTCCCCCGCCACAGCCGTGCGCACCATGCCCGCTGCACACTCCCCCAAGCTCCGGCACGCCGCCCTCGCAGCCGCGCTGCTGGCCCTCTGTCTGCTGCCCTCAGCAAACGCCCGCGGCCGCGACCCGGACCTTCCGCACCCCGCGAACCCGTACGCAGACCCCAAAGACGACCCGTACAACCCGCTCGGGTACATCGCCTCGAACACCCTCACAGGCATCGCACTCGGTGCGCCCATCAACGTCCGAAGTACTAGTGATCGGGTTGCTGATGCACACTGTCAGGCTTGATCCTCTCGGTTGCACTCGTCGAGACGTTTAGCATGTTCAGATGGGGCGCCTGGTGGATGTCGGCGATGGTCATTGGCGAATACAGTACGTCATATGAGGCTTTCGCCATACCGTGTCGCTGACTTATTTCTGTCACAGCCTTCGCCCTGGGCATCGCAAGTCGCTTCGGCCTAAACAAGAATCCAGAGTCGCAAGGCATCTACATCGTCGAATACCTCTTCGTCGTGCTCTCGGTACGTCTGCGCCGTCTGCATCTCCTCTGCCAGGAATTTGAGGTCGTGTCCAGCCATGTGCATTCATCGCCGCAGACTACATCCTACTCGGGCGTCTTGCCCGCCACCTACGGAGCGGAAAGCACCTCTTTATCTCGCCCAACCGCATCACCCTCGTCTTCGTGCTGTCCGATGTCACCACATTCCTCATCCAAGTGCGTGTCCACCTCCACCCCGCGATGATTTTATCTGACCACAAGTTCCGGGATCAGGCTGCAGGAGGCGGTGTGTCCATCGGAGCGAACACACAGGCGGGCGCGAACGCCGGCTCCCACGTACGTTCTCGTTTCTTGCAGGCAGCGGCGCGCACTGACGGCAGCTGGCTTGATAGATCTTCCTCGCCGGCCTGATCATCCAGCTCCTGTCGTTTGTTGCCTTTACCGGCGTGTTCATAGTCTTCGTCCTGCGCGTGCGCGAGCATGAACCGCAGGAGTGGGCCGCTGACGCAGACAAGCCGTGGTACCGCGATTGGAGAGTGCTGATCCCGTGCCTCGCGCTGAGCTGCACCGGCATCATCGTAAGCCCCCTTGTAGTCAGCGCGGTGGGCATACACTCACACGACGGTGGCAGATCCGTTCCCTCTATCGCGTCGTGGAGCTTTCGCAAGGTTTCAGCGGGCCGATAGCACAGAACGAAGCGTTTTTCTATGGGTTGGATACGTTACCATTGTGGGTGGCGTTCACTGTGTTCGCACCCTTCTGGCCAGGTCGTTTCATCCCCCCATTACCCAAAGGCGGTGAACGGCCGTTGGAGGACGCGGAGGCGAGGCAGTCACCAGTCCAGGACCGACCTTCTGAAGAGAAGGAGAAGGCGGAGGACAACCAGGTCCACTCGCCAGAGTCACCTAGTTTATGATCGGAGGGACGTGTTTTCATGGACATCTTTCATACATGCGATAGAGATACAGTCTGTGCAAACCTGGGAATATGAGACGGCTGATAGAGGGAAAGCAGTGTGCACATACCACTTCACAACTCCGTCAGAAACCCAGCAAGCCCAGAGGATGCAGCATCCTTGGCCGCGTTGCCCTGCTGCCGTTCCCTATTGCGGGCGAGCATCTCCTGTAGCCCGGTCTTCTTGGGGCGAGGCTTCTTCGCTTGATGTGAAGGTGGTGTGCGCGACGCAGGCGGGTGGACCGACGAAGCCGGTGCCAATGGTGACGAGGGTGCAAGCTGTTCGCGGCCCTCGGAGTCCGGCAGCGGGGCATGCGCGTAGGTGGGCCCGGGCGCGTTGCGTAGGGCTCTGCCTCGCGCCCGCGGGTACAAAGAGGCGTTGTCATGTTCTAGCGACATGCTGTCGACATGCGCGCACACTGCACAGGCACTTTGTAGGCGTCGCGGCGCTCCTGGGCGCGCTCTATGAAGGCCCTTGTTCGCGTGGCGGATGGGCCGGACGCGGGCTGCGGGGTCGTGAAGGGAGCCGCATTTGGAGCAGCGGTCGAGGGGCCGCGCGCAGTCGTCTGGGTGCAGACTGTGTGCGCGGGCGGCGTGGAAGGCGGCGAGGGCGGGGGAGACGGCGTGCAGAGCGTCGGGGACGCGGAGGCGGTAGGCGGCGGTCGGGTCCATGGGCGTGACGGTGTGACGGTGGTGTGACAATAGGCGTTGTGGCCTGAAAAGGGAAGGGACGGAATGGCATTGTTCCTCTGCGACTCTTATTGTCTTTGCACTCGGCGATGGGCCTCATAAGCATGCCGTCCTTGGTCGGCCGCAGCGTCCACCTTCGCCCTTCACACCCGCGCCAGCCGCCCGCCACACACCACGCACACACAGCATGCTCGCCACCCACCGCGCCCAGCACGCGACCCGCAGCCCTCACCCGCCCATTTCTTACCCTCTCTCCCCCGACGACCCACACAGCAACCTCCCCTTTTCTCCCACTTCTGCATCAGCCAACCCAATGTCCGTCTCGCAGAAACCCAACCGCGGACGCAGACCCTCCATCGCCAGCCCCATGTCCTGGCTGAGCCGCACCTCCTCGTCCAACTCCCACACCGCCCCGTATGCAGCCGCCATCAAGCCCATGCGCATCTCAGAGCCCCAGCTTGCCCAGGACTTGGAGGCCAATCCGTATCAGCGCCATCGCCCGCTCGGCAGCGGCGCCATGGTCGTCCGCACACCCCAGGAAGCCCTGGCTGGCTCCGGGGTCACTGTGGACTACACATCCGACCCAGATTCGATACCGGAGGACGTCGAGGAGGAGGACAAGGAGTCCGTCTATGCCAGTGAGGACGAACACGAGGACCAGGACGAGGCACCGCTAGAGGAGAAGCCGCAGGAGCTCCCGCGCACCGTCACGCCTGCCATTCCACCGGCATACTCTCCCCCGCGCCCAACTCTCCCTCTTTCCAAGAGCACGCCTACGCTACCTCTGAGGGATGGCTCTCTCCGGGCACGGCCAACGCGTCCGCCGCCCCCGCCCCCGGCCGCGTCGGAGCCCGTCGTGCACACCACGGTCGTAAAGCCTCGGACGCCGTCGCCTCCCATGTCCTCGTACTTCCCGCCCGTCCCACCGCTCCCAAGCCACCTCGTGCCGCCCGTGCCCGCGCCCCCCTTTGAATGCATTCTCCTTTCATCTGTGCCCAACAACGCCATCGACTTGAACAAGGTCATTGTCACGTTGGAGACATGCACCGCTACGCACCGCACGACGCTGAGCACGTTGACGTCCCGGCCGTCGCACCTCTCCGACTACCTCCAGTCCCTCTTTGCATCGCCGCACGATCCCGAAGTGGTCTCCCCGCACTCGCCCACCAGCGAGTACTCGCCCTCCGAGAGCACGTTCAACTCGATCTTCCACCACCACCTGACCGCGTCCGGGCTCCTTCCAAGATCAGCGTCGAATGTGCACATCTTTTTGGACCGCCCCAGCGCTCCGTAAGTCAACCTGTATCCGCTTAAGGGCCACAAAAATCTGACGCTGTCACCAGATACGAGCACATCCTCACATTCCTGCGCTCCCCGCCGAACACCATCGACCACACCACCGGCCTCCCACACGCCGTGCAGCTGCACACCTACTCGACCGCGCGCGTCGAGACGCTCGTCACCCTGCGCGACGAGGCGCGGTACCTCGGGCTCGACGAGCTCGCGCGCCTCTGCACGGACGAGCTGCTCATGCGGCACCCGCACGCCCCCGCACACGCGCGCGGCGCGAGCGCGAGCTCGCTCCGCAGCATGTCCACGCTACGCGAGGAGGAGGGCGAGCCGCAGCCCCCGCCCGTGCCCGCGCGCGACTCGGTCGCGTCGTCGGGCAGCACGCGCAGCGGCAGGAGCGGGACGGGGTCGCTGCGCGACCGTCCGCGCGTGCCGAGCAAGGAGCGCACGGATGTGCCCGTGCAGTCCGCCACGCTGCGTGGCAGAACCGGGAATTGGCTATGATTCACTAGGGTTACGTTCATGTCTGCTCATACTCACCGTATTTCATTCACGCCACATTCAGACCGGCTTTCGTCTCAGTCTGTCGTCACTCTCGTTATTAATTGTATCAAGTAGTCGTAGATGCCTAGCTGTAGCTGCTGTACGAGTATCCACTCTCATTAGTATTTAACCCCATGCATGTTGTCTGCTGTACATTCGCTCAAAGCACACTTCTACCTTTCGTCTTGGAAACCGATACAGGTCTTCTGCGCGCGACCCAACACCCGGCCCCAACTCCGTGTCATTTCCCTTGAAGCTCTGCAAATAATGCTACTTGACTTACCCTAAATCAGCTGCGTTTCACCTCTGTGAGGGATATGAGTATCATCCACAAGAGGCAAGGTCAATCATAGTGCCATTACAAACGGAAACAGTAGAGCTAATACAACGCCAAGGCCGCTTTGGTCTCCTGCTTGTATGATAACGAAGAACGGGTTTCATGATCAGCACAACGTGAACGTAGGTAGCCATACATGTTGTATAACCGTGGCGTCGAGACAGAAGAGGAGCGTACGGGACGGAGCGGAGCGAAAACATGATACATGCATAGAAGAGACAGCCATTGCCGGAGCCGCGGAAGGGAGCAGAAGTTCGTGACTAAAAGTACATTGGAGGGCGCAGGTTCAGCTTCACTGCTGGGCGGATTCGCCTTGCCTGGAGGCGTCAGCATAGGGGTTGACGCTGTAAACCTTGATGACAGGCGGGCTCTTGGTGAGATCAGCAGTCACGATGACCTGCACGAACAGAGGTGAGTACAACACCGCAAAAGATGTAACTGAGGTCGCGGAACGCACGGGAACGGTCATCAGCTCCTTGATCTGCTGGATTTTGTGGCCTGACGGGGTCGTCCTCAGGCCCTCAAACTGCGGAGGCACCTTGGCCTTCGACCGAAGGCGCTGAGTCGAGCTGCCGTCGTCATCATCCGCGCCCTTGCTGTCACGGCCAAGTACGATCTCGTCGTCGTCATTGTCGTCCTCGTCGAACAGCGCCTTCTCATCATGGAGGGAGCGAGATGCCACCTCCATCTTGACAGCATGCTGCTCGGCATTCTGCTTCACCTTCTTAAGGTGCTCGTCGTCGCTATTCTCGGCAAGCCATGTGATAACGTCACGATCGGACCAGTATATCTCGAGGGAGTGCGAATGCTCGTCGAAAACATGATTCTAGGACGAGATGTTCTTTAGATCAAATGTCCAAATTGATTGACATGAAGACTCACATCGATGGGCATCTGGTCGACATGGACACGCTTCTCGATACCAAACTCTGGAACCAGGACGTCGAAAGCGGCATCCAGCACCCCAACAACAGTAGCTTGACGGACGACTGGGCCATAGCGGGACGTCAAGTCTGAAATCAAGACACACAGGTACAGATGCGTTGACTGTTCTTGAGCCAGCTGGGCGGAGTCACGTTTGCTGTGGAATAAATGAGTAAACTGTCCACACTAGTAACTAAGAATGTCGCTCACATGTTGCATTGCTGAGTGACTTTAGCGACAGCGTCACGGTCCATGGTGAACTTGGCATCGCCTGCGAAGTATCATCAGATTATATTGACAAACATAGCATGCCTCGGAAGCACCCACTCGAAGCCTGCAGGATGGATTCAAGCTGACGGTGGACAAGGATGTCCGCATAGCGGCGGATCGGCGACGTGAAGTGAGTATACAAAGGAACATTCAGCGCGTAGTGATGGTACTTCGCAATGTCGAGCATCCCTGCACAGAAGTACTTGGCGCGATGGGTGGCTTTGTGGGACAGCAGCCCAAGAACGAGGCCCGCGGTCGGGTCCTCGATCGCAGTGAAAGACTTCATCAAAGCTCCTGCAGATGACACGTCAAGTTTGTATCCCAAACGCTCGCCGCGCTCCACCAGCGAGTTCTGCGGACACATAGGTCAGGAAGATACAGGCTATAACACTGTCTGGAACGTACGAGACGGCGTTCAATGGGCACATCGTGTCGCCTAAGCAAGGCTTGCTCAGGGAGTGCCACGGCGATCTGCTGTGCGACAGTGATATTGGTGAGGAGCATGAGCTAGATCGGGCAAAGGTTTCGTGAATATTGGTTTACGCACAACGCACACGCAGAAGCTTCGCATACCTCTTCTACCAGCTCGTTGGCTTCTGTGCGCTGATACTGCGAGCAGTCCACCGGTTGTCCCGCGTCATTCAATTTGAAGCTGAGACGGGGCGACTCGAGGCTAAGAGCCCCACTCTGGAAGCGGCGAGCACGAAGCTGCTTTGCCAAGTCCTGCAGAGACTTTATATCGTGCTCAATTGCTGCAGCATCATGCTCTGGGGTCACTGGAACGTCGCCTAACAATTTCCCGTCTAGAACGTCTTGAACGGTGGAATACGAAAGCTTGGCAGCAGATCTTATCGAAGTCGATCAACGCATGACCAGGCATAATGAAAGAAGTGCCTTACTTGATGATCGTCTTGCCAAACCACTTCTTGATCACCTTCGCGTCCTTTGACAGCGTCAAGACAACCGAGAATGCCAGGCGCTCCTGCCCAGGATTCAAGCTGCACAGCTCCTCGCTGAGCGCCGGAGGGAGCATGGGCACGACGCGCTGGATTAAGTAGACACTGGTTGCGCGTTTACGCGCGTCCCGGTCCAGCGCCGTGTTGGGCTTGACGAAGTACGACACGTCAGTGATGTGGACGCCAACGTCGTAAGTACCATCATCGTTGAGCTTGATGGATATAGCGTCGTCCAGATCCTTTGCGGTCTCGGGATCGATTGTGAAGATTCGCTCCTTGCGCAAGTCTGTGCGGACTTCGTACTCCCTCTCCGGAATGCTGGGAACCATTTTGGTGAGTACGGATCGCGCGACGTATAATACGAGCACGTACGTCCAGGGCATCGGTGGCAGACATTTGATAACACTGTCGCTGAAGTCCTCGGTGGGGAAGTTACAGTCCTTGAGCAGAGCGCTTGTCTCCACCTCGATGTCACCTATGGGTCCCAGCTCTTCCACCAAGGTCCCAAACGGATGCAGAGAGCTGATTGGCTGCAGCATAATATAAGTCAATCAACACTCAAACTAAGAAGGTAATGACATACGTGACGCTTGATACAAGCTACGAAGAGCTTGTTGGCGTACGACTCCGAGTTCTGCACGAAATCCGGAGGTGCCTGTTCAGTGGGGATAGCGATGAGGGGTACGCGCTTGTCCGTTGGTTTGAACCAGACGATCTTCGGGCGGTCGATAGGGCGCCGGGGCTCGTCGCCCCGGTCACCTTCGCGTTCGCGTCTCTCCGCCTCCTGTTTCTCCTTGGTCGCAGCCGACGAAGGACGCAAGAGACCGAGGGTACCCGAGAATAACTGACCAGGCATACGCTCGACAACGGCCACGACGTGGCCCGCAAACTGAGGCTTGACTTCGTCGGTGACTCTGCAATCGGGGCTCAGTAGTTATGCGAAGGCTTCAATGTTGCACGTACTCTTCATCGTCGAACAGCATCAAGCCTTGCCCCTCCACTTCGACATCGTCCTTCTTCTTGTCGTTTTTCCGTCCTGCGGCAGACTTGACCTCATACGCAGCATTCTCCTCCTTCTTGCGCTTCTTCTCCTCCTTCTCTTTCTTCGTACCCCAAACCTCATCGACATCCAAAAGCTCAACGGCAACGATGTCACCCTCGAGAGCGCGGTTACGATCCTTCGAGCCGCAGATGTAGATGTCAGCATCTAAGACCTCAGTGGACACATACGCGTCCGAGCGGTTACGCTTATTCACTCTCAGGATGCCGACGACCAACTTTCCTGTAGCGAGAAGGGGGGGAAGGGACGCCTGAGGCAGATACGGAGCAAAGAGGGACTTGCGTTGAGGCTGATTGGATTGCTGTTGGAGCTGAGACTGGAACTGCTGCTGCTGCTGCAGGAGATTGATACCGCCGATACCGAGGCCCATCATGTTAGCAGCCATCATATTCGGCAGCATATTGGGGAAGCTGAAGGAAGGCATCTTGTGGTGATGGCCACCAGCGGCCGCACGGAACTGCTGCAAACTCTGAAGCTGTGCCTGCGCCTGAGCAAGGTCTGCACTGAAAGCGTTCCCAGCTTGAACACCGCCAACGCCGCCATCTGGGACAAATGACTTAACATCGGATTTTGACACGAGCATGTCATTGAGAGACGTACTGAGGCGCCAACTGGCATCCGCCCTGGAAGCTTGTCGGGAGTGGCCACCGAAGCCCGGAGGGGGAGCAAATCCATCGTCAAAGCCTTCTGGAGGCAACTGGGTACTGAAGCCCGGGCCGCTCAGGTTGGGTTGACTACCAGACTTGTTAACAACGGTAACGCTGTGCCTGCGCCCATGTCCGCGAGGTATACCCTGCTGCTGGGGATCCAGCCCAAGGTTGACGTTCGCCAGCCCTAGCTGACTCATCAGATTCTGCTGACCAAGGGGGTTCAAACCACCCGGAGCTGCCATTCCCATCGGGACTGTGCTGTGAACCCTCCTGTGCACGTTTGCCCTGTTGGGGGCGAGGCCCGGAGTCTGGAAGGACAGAACCTGGTTCGAGGCGAGCTGCTGCTGATACAGCGCTTCCTGTTGGCGCTGCAGGTTCTCGATTTGAGTTTGAATAGCAATCTTCGTCAAAACATGTCTGAGTGAGCGGGACAAGCCAAAACGAGCTTGACCAATCGTACCTGCTCCGCCATAATGCCCCGAATCTCTCCGTTACTTTCTCCTCGCCTGTGCCCAGAGTCTTGGTCGGAGTACGAGGGCAGAGACTGCTGCTGCGGAAACTGGAAGCCGACATCGTCTTCCCCAATGGGCGGTCCCATAGGAGAGTTTGCACTCGGGCGGCGGCGAGCACCAAACATGAATCCTGGAGCAAGTTGAGGGCGACCTGAGGGTCCCACAGCGTCAATCTGCTCCTGCTGGGCGGCGAGAGCGGCGAAACGCGGGGCGGTGAAGTTCTGGGATTGCGAGCGAGGATGGTGGCCCTGTGGGTTAGTGTTGTAAACGTGCTCTGGGATTTCGCCTTCCTCGTAGCCTCCCGTCCCCTCTTCAACGTCCTCCATCATAGATCCAAGGTGCGGAGAGAAGTTGTTGAAGTTGCTGGAGAGCGCGGAGTTGCCCAGTGAGGCAGCTTTGCGATGCCTCGGAGGAGGCTCAGAGGCGCCTGGAGTTGGATACATCAGAGCGCCGGGCTGGAAGACGGGCGCGTTGGCGGGTAGGGTGGAATTCGAAACTTGGGGCAGAGGCATGGATGTCGAGGTCGTGACGGTGTTATTACCGGTCAGTGGGGATGTCTGATTAGGTGGCGAGGTGGTCTTCAGATCTGCGATGACACGCTGCAGCGAAGAGAGAGCATCGCTGGTATCGGCATTCGGGGTTGCCGACTGGCCAGGCTGCTTGGCCGGAGCCTGACCGGCGTTGTTACCACCCTGTCGTTGTCCTTGGTTTACCGTGGAGCCTGCCTTGCGATGGGTCGTGCGCCCACCACCTGCGGCATTGGGGCCCTTCCCGCGCTGGTCGTTCTTGCGACCGTCATTTCCCTTCTTTCCGGTCTCGGACCCCGACTCATTCGCGCCAGTGCTAGGAGGCTTCTTGCTCCCGGTGCGGGACAGAGGTCGCGGAGCACCTTGCGCAGACGCGACACCGCCGGGTGCAGGCTTTGATACGGACGCGGTTCGGCGAGGGCCGCGGTTGTTGTTTTGTGAGGTGGACCCGTTAGAAGCGGGTTTCTTGTCGTCCTTCTTGGCTGGTTCGTCGGTCATTTCGTTCGTGAGGCAAAGATTGCGTGTGTGATGAGTTATGAGTTGTTTTCGTGGATTTTATTTATTTTTGGGGATATGCGAGAGGCCTGCACGCGTCGTGGTGGTGTTGAGTCGGTCGGATGTACGCGGAACCGGATGGTTACGCACCAGAGAAGTAGCTATGACTTGTGTGTGGATTGGATGGCTTTGCCCTGTGGGGCGAGTGGGGGATAATGGAGTGATTGCCTGGGGTAGGCGTGGAAGGAGTTTTGCAATTGCTTATCGTCGTCAAGAGCGAGGAGACGCAAGTAACACAACTCGGAGTCTTCCCCAGGGCTGTACTACATTCCCACGCCCTCCTTGCACATCAAATGATACACATCTCCACGCAGCTTTCTTGACACTTCACACTGCGTAAAACTGTCTCGTGTCCGTCTGAAACGCGGACGTCGCATTCGAGAATGGGTAAGCTTCGCGTCTGTGCGACAGACAACGAGTCTAATACAACAACTCTATCCAGGCTAAGTATCAGAGCTTCCCGATGATAGCCGCGGTATACTCCTTCGTCGACGCCTTACCCCCAAGGTCACCGGTGATGGCCTTGCCCTCAGCAATGGTCTAGAAGAGACGGTCAGATTTGACACCATCGCAGTACACGTGTGTCATACCGTTAGGATGGCTGACTCAATCTTGTCGGCTTGCTCATTCAGATTCATGTGCCTAGACGAAGCATGAGCTCAGCTCCATGTTCGGAATTAGCAGCACACATACCTTAACATCATGAGCGAAGACAACAGAAGAGCCGTCGGGTTAGCAAGACCCTTGCCTATGAACAGCGATTAGCACAGGTTGATGTGTGAATGACGTCGGGTTGGCGTACCAGCGATATCGGGCGCTGATCCGTGGACAGCCTCGAATATAGAGGCATCCTTCATATGAACACAGTCAGTACGGACAGAGGACAGCAAGGAGGCCTAACTCACACGTCCAATGTTACCGGATGGCGTAAGACCGAGTCCTCCAATGAGGCCAGCGCACATGTCGGACAAAATGTCACCGTACAAGTTGGGCATCACCATCACGCGGTCGGCGTAAGGTTTGGGGTTTTGTGTGATCTGCAATTCGCGTGTGAGAGAAACAACAAGCGCACACTCGGATGATTTCGAGATACCTGGAGGCAGACTCGGTCCAGGAGGTCTTCATCATAGGTGATGTCAGGGAAGTCCTTCGCAACCTCACGGCACGCCGACAAGAACATGCCGTCGGACATTTTCCTGCGATAAACTTATTGACGAGAAAAGCGAAGGAAGAAAGCTACTTGCATGATGTTCGCCTTGTGCACAGCGGTAACGCGCTTCCGTCCGCTGCTCTGGGCATAGATGAACGCGTAGCGCGCGACACGCTCAGACGCATCCCAGGTGATGAGTTTGATGGACTGAACAACGCCATCCACAATCTGAAGACGTCGTGTTACAACAAAATGAGCTGAAGACAGCGATATGCGCATACCTCGTGCTCAATTCCAGAGTACTCTCCCTCCGTGTTTTCACGAATGAGGACAGTGTTGACGTCGTCGTAGGGTGTCTTGTAGCCTTTGATAGAAACGCAGGGCCGGACATTAGCGAAGAGATTGAACGTGCGGCGCAAAGTCAAGTTCAGCGAGACGTGACCCTTCCCAACTAAGTGCAAGGTCAGCTATCCGCGAGCACGACCTGTGAAACTGGGTACGTACTAGGAGTCGCCAGGGGGCCTTCGGTAGCAACATCAGTGACGTGTCAGATATACTGGCACAGGTTTAGGACGCACCTTTCAGAGCAACGGTGTTCTTGCGGACAGACTGAATGGCAACGTCGGGAATGACCGTCTTCCCCCCCTTCAACACTGGGGTCACGCTAACTTCTTCCCATTGGATAGGGACCTGCAAAACTAAGAGCAAACTCGCTAGGCGTGGAAAGTAGCTCACCTTGGCAGCATCATAGATGGCCTTGACAGAGTCGCTGATTTCAGGGCCAATACCTGTAGCAACAATTGTACTCAACGCCATCAACTGTGCACTCATCGTCTCACTCACCGTCTCCTGGGATGAGGGTCACTGTATACTTGCCCTGTGATAACGGAGAATGAGAACAGGGTATGAAACACGAAGCTGGGAACATACATTGCTTCCCTTTTGACCTGCAAAAGCAGCTGTTGGCGCTGCAGAAGCGTATCGCCGGAAAGGCTGTTCTGAAGGTGAGCCATCTGTGCAACAACAAGGTAGCTAGCTACACGCCTGAGAGTAGGAAGCGGCACGATGCGCAACGCCAGCGAAGGACCGAGGGGCGAACATGACCGGGTAAATGTGTAAAGAAAACCAACGCTGACAGCGGGTGCAAAGAAATATCAAGGTCTGATGCAACGGCCCGGAGCGAAACGGATACACGTCACGTGGACGCGGCGCGTCCGCCTCCAGAGTCCACGCTTCATACGATTGGTACTTTCATCTTCATTACCGTCACTTTGACGAGGCTTTCCGGTGTTATTGTCAATACTACTTTCCAACGAGGTGTTACCTGGGCTGCTTATGTTGCGTAGACGTTTCCAGTTGCTCTGACACTGAGAAGTACTCGTCTCCGAGGACTTAGGCCTAGTGGCTTTGCTTTGCGGTGGAAAGAGGTACATTAACTTATAGATACACCCAGGTCTACAGGTCATTATTATAGCATCAGATTGCACATCGGAACGTCTCACGCGGCGATGAAAAGGGCTAGACTATGACAGGGGATGAGCCAGTCGACGTACCGACCAAGACTAGAGAATCAATTGAGACAAAAAAGAATCAGCCGCTGAGGAGTCCGTTGAGTTGTTCTCGATATTGCTCCATTACTCTCTCCGCCTCCTCATCCTCCAGATTCGCCTGAGGTGTCTTTTGATGACGATATGAGTTCATAACTGACTCCAAAAGAATATCATACGCACGGGTAGTTCAGTCCGTACGGCATCGACTTGACCAAGCTTGCCGTCCGTTAGTTCAAAGAGGACCTTGTCGACCTCCGCGTCAGCTTCCTCCTCAAGCTCTTCATCTTCTTCGACGTTCAGGGTACTGTCCAACATCTCCTCCATAATCCCAGCCTATGTACGATAGATTAGATGGACATGAACGGCCGCAGGACGTCTACATGCTTGCCTTCGTCATTTCCATGCTCATTTCCCGCATGGTTGCGCTGATCTGGGGTAGCTTGATTAGGCTGTTGGAGAGTTTCATTATCTCGGTGGATTTCTGCAACGACCCCGTCACTTTGGCCATGGCTTCAAACAGAACTCGCATTAGCAACCTGACGATGGAGGGCGGACAGGTGGCACACCAAGTTGCTGCGAAAGTTGATTTCCTATCGACCCTAGCCTCGCCTTGCTCACGGACAGTCGATCCTTCTGCTTATCACTTCGGACGACCTCGCGGGCCAGTATCCGCGCAGACTTGACATCTCCCTTCTTTGCGAGTTGCTTGACACTCTGCCGGGCCTTGTTCGTTTCAACATCGAGCTGCGCCAGGTTTCAGCTGCGATCCTGCATTTCGGGTCCAGAAGCCCAACCTGCCTCATCTCTCGATCGAGCATACGGGTTTCTTGACGCAGCTTTGCCTGCCAGGCGCGAACCTTCTCTTCAGGCGTTGGTCCATACAGAAAGCGATTGATGGATTGCATGAGAAGATGAAGATGGGGCCTGACGGCCTTAGAGTGATAGCCTGCGTAGTTACTACTCCTAGTGGTACGCCGTAAGTACTGTTTTGGTCTGTCGCGCCTGTTGCACAGCCACACGATACTCTGTTGACCTTATAGGCCACAAAAGACTCAGAATAAGCGTAAGGATAGGGCCGCAATTTGCGGCAAAGCCCGCTACCGGCGACTGGCGCGGTGTATATTGAAGCATATGTGTGCATCGTTGGAGGGGGCCTGTCATGGCGGCGAGAAGATAAGTAAAAGGTTACATAAATATTGTCTTCGAGAGGCGTCGAAGCTCGGCGCGACTTGCACTTCCTGCCCACAGACCAAATCGTTGATCGTATAGAGAGCGACTGACACATTGACGCGGCAGTGTGGGTGAGCATAGCATAGTACCGGAGGACAGAAAGCATCACATGTTGGCGGCTGCAAATTGTTCGCTATGTCGAGGTGAAGTGGCTGACCATGGTGGAGAGGAAATGATACCTCGCTGAATATTAGGGCACGATCTATGGATCTTGGGCCAAAAAACTGCGCAGTTAGTGAGCCCCAAGACCCACTACTAGTAGGTAGCGGGAACGAGGAAGCATTTCCGGGATAGAATCGAGATACAGCACTATTATACAGAGACCTGAGGAACGGCAGTTACAGCAACGAGTGCGGAAAGGAAAACACGCCAGATCGACATAGCGTACAATACAACGGTGAGCACGGATCTAGACAACAGGACCTCCACGGATTTCGTTCACTAAATTTTCCCAATAACTCCAGTCAGCGCCAGTGTCTAAGGATGCTACTGGTGCTTGAGTAGCTGCAGGCTCCGGGGCTCCGGGACCAAACCAGCCAGTCAGATCTGTGCTGCCAAAGCCTCCCCATGGCATTCCCGCAAGACTCGAGGAGCCTTCAAGTCCGGGACCCATGGCAACTGCCCCGCTACTGACAGCATTGTACCAGTGATCGAGCAGGGACTGTGCCGCGGACTCGTCATCTGCGCTCGGACTCGCGGCCTTGGAACTGTCCTGGCTGTCGGTGTCATTCTGCTGCAACCGCTGAATCACTGGCGACGTGAAGACGCTGGTCGATAGAGGAGAGGTAGGTTCTGCGGGCAACGGTGTCGATGTGGGGGTGGTAATTGACAACGACGGAAAAACTTGTGCTCTTGAGATGGGGCGTTGGATGCTCAAGAGCAGTTGCGCATCTGTGGAAGCACCTGAGTCTCCATTCTCAGAATGAGCGCCACCGTTGTCCGAAGTAGCAATTTCGTCGATCGAGGCCTCCATCTGGGAAGACTTGGTCTTCAAGAACTCGATAATCTTAAGCTCTCGACGGGTGGTCTCGTCCATCTCCCGAACGCCTTCGTGATCCTTCAGAAACGTGTCCAAGATGGCGTGCATCTCTCCTGCGAGACGTCCCTTCGGTTCCAATACTAGGTAGATGCCACTTATCATGGCGCTTTGAAACTCCCGATAGGCGCTGTGCAGCGAGTCGCGAGTTTCCTGTGGAATTTTTTCGCGAAAGATTTTCCGGATTTCGAAGTCCTTTGTTGCAGACTCGAAGCAAGCCCTCCGCGAGCGGAGGAAACGGTCGGAGCCCAATCGACGGAGGAGGTAGGGGCGGTGGAGGCTTATCCGGACGAACAGGACCTCAGTGATGAGCAGATAGCGATGAGCAGGGATATATGGCGATTCGGCGTCAAGGGACTCATCCGGTTTCATAGAGAAATGAGGCGGGAGATTGTGAACAAATTTCAGGAGGTCGTCATCGATAGAGAGTACTTCAGAGTAGTGGCTTTGTTGTCGGACTTGTTGAAAGTGGTGAACAATGCGGCCAATTATCCCTGCCAGGGTATGTCGAAGGATGACATAGGTCATGTGCGTCGGCGTGCTCAGCGCAGGAGGGCTGCGGATTTCGGCTAAGCTGACCTCGTCCTCGACATTGAGCGGTGGATGAGTTGAGGTGTAGGCATCTTGGATAGCGTTTGGCCGACCTAGGACGAGTGCATATGAACGGTCCGCATGATAGAGATAGGCCCTGAAAGGCAAGTTAGCTGAAAAAGTTGAAGTGAAAATCTAGATGCGTACCAGACACGCCGCCTATATTCCACTTGCGCGGGGTCCATACCCTGAGCTTGCGCGTAAGCGATGTACTTCCTTGATTTAGCGCAAGAACGAACCATGCTTCCCCCGTCCCTATGAAGGCCGAGCGCCTGCGCAGTGCGAACTGCTGCACCGAGTTGGCTCCAACACTCTGTGATTCGGCGATCGAAGGTCAAAAACCGAGCGCTCTGCAAAGGGTGAGTTTCGGTGAAACAAGCAAAGCAAAAAGCACCGCCCACCAGAAGACGTGTCAGGACCATATCTAGCGAATCGGGTTGTATGGCGGCAGCTATGAGCACCGAACGCCGTGCTGCAGACAAAATTGGTGGACCGACCAGGCACAAGACTGCGAGGGTACTCACACGACCAGTAGTATCGGAGAGACGTTAGTCTCCTGCTCCTGGCATCTCCAGCGATGTGTTCAGGGGCGACTCTCACAGCGATGGCGAGTACAACAAACAAGAGAGGCAGGAATCTGACATCGTTTGGATGTACGCTGACACCATTGGCGCATACTGAGGCATATGACTGGCGGAAATCACGCTCCGATATGGGATACCGGGTCCAATTACTAGAGGTAGGTAAATGAGCTTTGCGCCAAGGGGATCCAATCGTCGATATAACTTACACTGCCTTGAAATAAAAGTCAACCAAAACGTCAGAGAGACGTTGTGGTGGAAGTTCCTGGACGAGCTCGGTTATCTTATGGGGCGGCACCCCACAGTCCTGAACAAGCGCCTTGAGATTGTCGGCTGCCGTGGGTTCAGAATCCTGCCGCACAGAATCAATGATGGCGTTGGCGGCGACAAAAGTTTTGGTATCGTCGCGTCGTCCAAGAGTTAGTCTGTTAATGCCGTTTCTGCTTGGCCGTAGGTCTTGAAGCTGATGTGAACATTTAAAGATACAACATGATTGCCAAATGCTCTGAACATACCTGCTGGAGCACAGCTGCAGGCGCGACACTTCCGGAGGCGCTACTGCCATACCACTTACCACTTTGAAAAGTTCCCCCGCCCAAGTCATCTTCTTCGCCCTGCGACTGCGCGCCTCCGTCGACACTCGGAGTCACCGAGCGGTGCCGGTCCCTCCCTAGCCCATCTCGAGAGGGCGCTCCGGATCCAGCATATTGAGGCAGGGCCATCTCAATTATGTGCTCCAGCCTAGCGAGGCGCAGGTGTACATCTTGATCGGGTTTCCCTGGGGTGTATGCCTTGCAAAGCTCAGGAACCTTGCGAGCAACACACTGGGTAGCATGCATTCAGAAACCTGGAGGCAGCAGCAGAGGACGATGCGGATGCGTACATGAGAGCAGGGGACCTGACGGTCGCACTGAGAGAGCAAGGCGGGTTAAGCACAGAGAAGGCCTGTGACTTAATGCTCACCTTTTGTTTGCGACGATGACATTCACCGCAGGAGTAACTGTGTCGGGATGCTGAGCGAAGGCAATAGCGTTTGACTGTTCCTCATACCTGACTCGAGTGCGCGCTTTTCTTGAGCCGGTGAGATCATCGTCGTCTGGCTTCTTGCGCTTCAAGGTTGTCGGCTGCGCAGAGAGCTGGCGCAGGGAGCCATCGGGGGACGAATGGGTTGGGCTCTTCACCATGAGATGGAGACGTCAAGGGAAAGAGAGCACTAAGAGAGCTTGGCGCTGCAGTCGGACGTGCGAGAAACGTCGATCGACCGGTTTATGTAACCTTTGCCGGCCCGCGCTAGTACACATATTCAATGAACTTGAACTTGACCGGACTCTCTACTCTTCTTCCAATGGAGGAGCCACTTTGGAGGCAGCTCAAACTCTCTCTTGAGCCTCTTTACAAAGACGACGACGGGCGCCCCATCCCTGTCGTTGCCGACATTCTTCAGGATGGCGGATATGTTTATGAACCGTGCGACCCTCGATCATCGTCTTTCGCGCAACATTGACACCACTCCTCAGAAAACTTGGCCCTAGTGCTCATCTTGAGGAGAACATAAGGCGCATTCTTTACGAGAGGGGAACCGACTTCTTCGAGCAGGACGAGGAAGAGCGTCGCCAACGCGTTCCTGCCCTCAAAAGCAAAGACGATGTTGACGTTGCTGACGCGGAGGACATTGGTGAAGCGTCCGCTGCCAAACCCATGACTCAAGATGAGCTGTTCAAGATGCGCACGGACATCATACCGCAATTGAAGTGAGTCCAGGGTCCCTGTCACATCTTGAGGCGATCCTGACAGAATCAGTATCGCGCTGGGAGAGATGAATCTGGCGAAAGATGTTTTATCTCTCTTCATATCATCTGCAGCCCATGATACATCCACGCCATCATCAGAACCAATCTTGATCTCTTCCTCGTCCGCCCTACCCCCGAATGTCCTGACCGCGTCGTCAGTCTCAAGGACACAACCTATCCCCTCCGTACAGGCGTTTGACGCTCAACTAATAGCAGGGGGCAAAGATGAAGCTTTGCGAAAAGCTTCTGCTCTATTCAAGGCTGCAGCCGGGGGCGTTGAAAGGGGCAGACAGCTGGGTGACAGGTATTGGACCGATGCCTTGAAGATTCGCCGGAGGAACTGGGCACTCATACCCTCCCCACTACCGCGAGGGGCGCCGACAGGCAGAGGTGCTGATCGGACGGCGAAAGACTTTCTTGTTTCCTTTGGGCTGGCGGAATGTACGCATTTTGTGCCATTCACCGATGTACAAATAGTCATTGGATTTCCGCAGCATCTGCCGTCTTTCGTCGCAGGGCGCTGGCTCACCTGGCCACCTTCGGCGCGGAATCAGAACCAATTACCTTTCCCCAAAGGCAGAAAACGATTCTATGTGTAAGCTTGAAGACTACGGATTCCAACGGCGTTGTGTCCTCGGCGTCCAATCATTTGACGTCAGATGCCGAGGACGCTGAACCTCTCAACGCTCTCCTCAAGGCATCTCAGCGAGAAGTAATCGAACAAGAGATCTTCGCCTTCTTGATTCACGATGCCGGGAATATGGCCACTACGTCCGCAAGGGTCTCAGAGAGACTTGTAGTGGTGGAGGCTGCCGTCGGTGTCGACGTCACATTTGAATTGGTGAGGGACATGGTTTGCAGCTTCCAGCGAGGGCTAATATGCATTGACAGGTAGACAGCGGTTCTGTCGCGCTACAGCCACCAGGCTCAAACCCTGCATTACAGGCGAAGTGCGACCTGATATATCATCTTCTGCACGTCCTCCTTCTCCGACTTCATGCGTACACCAAGTCCAAGCGGCTAGGGGACGGGACAACCGCCGACACTGACGTTCAATTGGCAGCCATCCGGAGCCCCGCAATCCTGCACCCCGTCATAGACCTCCTACAGTACGAGGTTTTTTGCGATAGAATCAAATCAGAAATGCACAAGATTGTGGCCGCCCTTCGACAGGCAGGCGTTGCCACAATCTTCCGCTTCGATACTGTCGGTGAAAATGGCAGCGACATCGTCAAGCTGCTGAGCTCTGGCGGTCTCGAACGCATTGGCGGAGACGCTGTCATTCGGATAGACAACAGGTAAGGTTTAGTTGACATGCATTTGCTTCGCACTGTTGAAGCAATATCCGCATAGTCGCACCCTACGATTCACATTCTATGCGCCGTCGCTCCTGACGGCCCACCTTTCCCAAGCTACTCTGCCTATATCTTCTGTCCCGCAGCTCATACAACTGCTCTATGACGAGACGGAACAATGCCTCCTGCAAAGAATCTGCGACATCGGCGCTAGTCTGTCTGAAGGGAGGAACGGGACTTGGTTTGTGGACCTCCTGATGGGCAGGAGTGTCGGTAAATGGGAAGGCTGCGTCGTGTGCGTCACTTCGGGCGCATTCTATTTTGCATAATTCACGGACATGATTCGACAGGACCTTCAGGATCTCCTACGATGAAAACCCAGCCATTCGATGCGTCGCATCTCGGCTGCACCGACAGAACGGACAGGCGCAGAGCGTAAGTGACAACTATGCATCCAACGAGCAAGTGACATTATTTTCCTGGATACGGTCATTCATAACCACTACGCTCTCATAAAAATAGCCCAGTAGAGCAGTGACCTTGGAAAGGCGATTTGATCTCAGATTGACACGGGGCCTAGAAAAGAGCATAGACAGCATGTGCCATGTTTTGCATCGCGGGCATAAGTGCAGAGGAAACGCAAGGCGGTGGAGATATCCGAAATCTACTCGTCGTCCTCATCCTCGTCCTCCGCGGCACCTCCACCAGCCTTGAAGGCCTCAATCTTGCTTTGGATCCTCTCCTTGCGCTGAGCAAGGCTGAGGCGAGGCGTGGAGTACTTCAGGCTCTCCGCTTTCCAGTCCTTCGTTTTCTCCGTGGGCTGGAAGGTCGGGTCTTCCCGAATGGCGGCGTACGCGTTTGTGTAGATTTCCTCCATGTCCTCGGAACCAACACCATCCGCAAGGTAAGTCGAGAATTGCTTCTTGAAGCTGTTATCCTGGTTTGAGACGAAACAGGCTCAGGAACGGTAGGCAACGCACCGCTCGTCATCTTCCTCCTCCAAGCTTTCCATGTACTCCGCTACGTGGCCGCCAAAGATGTATTTTTTGAGCACCTCGGCGTCAAGCTCCTTTCCCTCAACGTCATAGCCCGGGAAGCGCTTCTCGTTGTGCGGGATGTGAATGCCGCCATCACTAGCACCCTTCAATGCCCCAAAAACACGAGAGCCCGTTGACGTGCGCTTGAGACCAACGTCGAGGTAGGCTTTGAAGGGCCGGGGCGCATCGTCGTCCTCAAGAGCCTCCGTCAGGGTGATAGTGCCATCGGGTTCCTCCACACCTTCGTACTTGTCGGCAAGGCCAAGTTTTGTGAGCGCACGGCGCGCAACGAGAAGTCCAGTAGCGTAGGCTAAGCCGAACTAAGCTCTCAATGATGGGCGGGGCTGCAGCATCACGTACCGGCTGTCCAGTTCGTGAGCCCGTGGTTGATGCCATACCGCGGAAGCTCCTTTGAGCGCGCAGCGGCCAGGACGAAGTCGCCCTGCAGGCGGGCATAGATGATTTGCACAATGACCTCGCGATTCGTGAAGCGGACGACAAGGCGATATTTTGGCGCGTTGCTGAAACCTGGGTTGACTGCATCACCAGCTTCTGGAGGGCTTGCACTCACTATTTGTTCTTCGCCTGGGATACAAGACGCTTCCGGGCATAGTCTAATCGCGAGAGCGTTTCAGTCGAATAGACAATGTGCGGTCACTGCTCCAATCCTTACAGTCAGTCTTTCCTTCCCTCCGGCGACGGTACTTGACCTGAAACCGCGAGAAGTAGGCGTCCGATTTGATCTTTTTGACGAAGGGCATCTGACGACGGTGTCAGCACATGTGGCCATCGCATCTGCCGGGCTGTCGCTGCATCCATCGTCCATGCGCAACCCTGGAGCTCCGTCAAAAGTCACAGCAACGCATATGCAGACCGTGAACCTAAACACAATTTCTATAGGAAACTCACCTTGAGGGCGGCGACGGCGGCGGCGACGACTGTGTTGATGACCTCAAGATCGGGCAAAAGTCGAATGTGGTCAAAGCGTGCGAATATTACATACGCAAGTGCGCGCCGTGACTTCACTTGCCGCCCTCAGGCTCTTCCAGCTGCCACACATCGACCACAACATCGACTACCGAATCATGGACCCAAACTACTATCAGCAGTACTACCAACAGCAGGCTTCGTCTTCCTCATCGTCCTCCGAAATCAATCCCTACCACCAGCCATATCAGGGACCAATCTACTCCAATCCTGCCGCGTCGTCCTCCCACACTGCGCCTGTACCCTCAAACGCCTATGAATATGACGTCGGCATTCTTGCACAGCAGAGTGTCTATGTCCCGGGTGCTATGATTGACAAAAAGGGTGGGGCTGGGGGTAAACTTGCCAAGGGTGGCAAGCGAGTAACAGTACTCCGAAAAGGCGCTGGCAAGACGTGGGAGGACCAGACTTTGCTGGAGTGGAATCCTTGTGAGTGAAGCAAACCTCCTTCCTACTCCAAGTCAGCTCATTTTTCTGTTCAGCTTGGTTTCGTTTGTTTGTGGGCGATTTGAGCAATGATGTCTCCGACGACGTGCTCGCTGGCGCATTCAACAAGTACCCTTCATTCCAGAAGGCACGCGTGATACGTGACCGATTAAGTCAGAAAGTAGGGAAGCTGCGATATCCAGATACTGCTTTAGTCGCTAACTTTTTCATCGCAGGCGAAGTATGGATTTGTGGCATTTGCCGATCCTGAGGACTTCTTGAGGGCCTGGAAGGAGATGGACGGTTCGTTATTCCATATCTCACATCATCTCAAATTAACCAAACTTTTCACAGGGAAGTACGTTGGCAATCGACCGGTCAAGCTCAAGAAAGCAGATCAAACTGCCATTCGACCAGTTGAGATTGGCCACCGCAAGGCTACTCAACTGGAGAGAGACTTGAAGAAGAACCGGAAGAAGCCGTATTAGGTTCCCTTTGGCTTCGCCAAGCGGGATGTGGGCCTTCTTCACGTACGTCTCAATAATTCATGTCTCGTGAAATATCTGGTATGTGTACTAGGGTAGACCTATCCTGTCATTGCGTGGTTTCATATCGATGGTCAAGTTCACCAACTGGTCTCCGTGAGGCGATGTCAACAACGCCGTTATGGAATAGGAGGTGCATTGTAGAGTGATCTCGCTCACTCATTGCAGCAGGTTATTGAGCATAGGAAACGTTGTGCCTGATGGCCTCCTGCTGCTGCAGTCCCTCCGGTGAGTTATATGACAGTTGCATGCGGCACATCTGACATCGCCCCGGCTCAATTGAGGGAAACGCGTGTTTTTCTGGCGTGCGCAAGCATGCTTGTCGACGTTGGCTCATGTAGTCAGGCTGAGTTCAATTCCGCTACGCACGCTTGAGTTGGGTTTTTCCCCTTCCATGGTAATGTCACAATAACTTGCTTGAGATTTGTGCCGAACCTGTGCGCGCTAGACACGCGCGCACAGCATTGAAGTGGGCACCGGCGGTGTTCGGGTGAAGTCCAGAACAGTAATACCTGAAGCGTTGTCAAGGGCCGCCTGCCCTTTGGAACTGACGCCGGATCTATGCACCGGGGCGGCTGATATCGGCAGGCGCCGAGTTCATGCGTGTTCGAGAATCGCGGTTAAGTTTTCTCGTGCGCGGCTTTAATGGCCCGCAGACCAGGCTGACCGGCTCCAGTCGAGAGCCTCCAGACCACACTGCCCAGCCTTCATGCGCGTCGGCATATATAAGGACGAGCGCCGATGAGAATTCTCCAACCTATTTTGACCCATTGCCTCACGCAGTATACCAACGGTCAGTCATCGTCCGAAAGGTACAATCATTTGACTAAAGCGAAACTATTCTTCGCAGGCTTCGTATACCACCTCCATTCTGCGCGCAGACCACATGCGTCTCGTCCGCTCTTTTGATGCTCTTCTACCCTTCCGCCTCCTGATTCTGCTCTCCCTCGTCACCTCTACTTTCTCTCACCATGCCCGCTCAGGACACCATCCTCGCAGCATTGTGTCTGCAGCCCAACTGCAGAGTAGTTATGACTTCGTGATCGTTGGAGGAGGCACCGCCGGCCTTGTACTTGCATCTCGACTTTCTGAAGACGCCAACACTACGGTGCTCGTCCTCGAGGCAGGTGACACGGGCGACGCCGAGATGGGTACTATCAGTGAGCATTTTATAGTCTGAGTCTTTTTGGATGTCTTTCAAACTGATGGTACTCAGGTGTCCCTGCGAATGCGTACTACAAATCCTTGCTCGGTGGCCCCAACGACTGGTCGTTTCCCGTCGTACCCCAACCCGCGACCAACAACCGGACCATGGTATGGCCGCGCGGGAAAGTTTTAGGCGGTTCTTCCGCCGTGAATGGCATGTACAGCGTCCGACCATCCCAAATCGAGGTCGATGCATGGGCTAGTCTCGCCGCTCCCGGAAACGAGAGCGTTTGGGGATGGGATGCTATGCTCGCCGGCATGAAAAAGAGCGAAACATTTGTCCCGCCTGGAGATGCCGTCCAAGCTGCTGACATTCAGTTTGGCACCGGTAGCCACGGTTCGAACGGTCCTCTGTATGCGTCGTACCCCAACTTGTGAGTACTCAATTCTCGAACCTGAGACACGAGGCCGACCTATCCCTTGTAGTATGCCCCCTCTTGTGGGTAGCTGGGCACCTACACTGTCGGCTGCTGGTGTCCCTGCCAGCCCAGACGCGTACGGTGGGCAAAATTGGGGCTCCTACGTCGCTACTTCCAACATCAACCCAACAAACTGGACACGGTCATACTCACGCTCCGCCTACATCGACTCTTTGCCTCCCCGCTCCAATCTTCAGATCCTTGTGAACGCGACGGTCACGCGGCTCATTTTCAATGGTACCTCTTCGTCCGGCACTCTCACTGCCTCCGCCGTCGAGTATGCCAGCGACAGTGCTTCGCCCCGACAGACCGTCAATGTTGGACAAGAAGTAATACTGTCCAGCGGCGCTATCGGCAGCCCCCACATACTACTGCTTAGCGGTGTCGGACCTAGCGACATGCTCAGTGCCGCCGGAGTTCAGGTCCTCCATGACTTGCCCGGCGTGGGACAACACTTGCAAGACCATGTGGTGAGCAGGAATTCGACGCATGTTTGGCGCTTTCTCAGTGGTTATTATCGTCGCAGAGCACTCAAGTCGTCTTCAACACAACAAGCGAGACAGCAGCGTCCATTCAAGCATCCGGTGCAACTGCCTCAGTTCGTAAACACTTCGCGTACTAGCCAGTCGGCGGCTCAATAAAAAACAGGTTCCTGGGGGCTTGACAAGTTTCTTGTCGTTCGTCAACTCTGCAACATCATACGTCAATGTGACGGCTCTCTTCGGTGCCTCTGCAGGCTCTTTCCAGACAGCCGTTAGCGGCGCTATGGAATCATCGGCTGCATCCCTTGTCCCGAGTCAGGACCCCACGGTAGTTGAGGGTTACAGAGCCATCTACAATGTCAGCCAGCAATTGCTTTCGAGTCCTCTCGGGCACGTAGAAATATTGCTCAACCTCATCGAAACACCGGCCGGTCCGCAAAGCATAGGAATCCAGATTGCTCTACAACGACCATTCAGGTATGTTATCTTCAGACAGTTTACTTCGGACGCCTCTCATCCCGACGGTAGCCAAGGCTATCTCTACATAAACTCAAACGACCCTTTCAATTATCCTTTGATTGATCCCAAATACCTATCGCATGATGCAGGTAAGCTTCAGACCCCAATTCTGTGGTAAGTTTCTCACATACAACGTCATATCTCAGACAAACAGCTGCTCCGCGCAGGCGCAAAGTTTGCCCGCCAGCTCGGCCAAACAGCTCCGCTCAGCAACACACTGACTGGAGAGGTCACGCCTGGCTCTGCGGTCAGCTCAGACGATGATTGGGATAATTGGGTTGCTCAAACGATCGGCACTGAGTTCCACCCGTCATCCACCTGTGCAATGCTACCGCTAGGCTTGGGTGGTGTTGTCGACTCCGATCTGAAGGTATACGGACTGGGTGAGTCTTCTCCTAATCATACAAATGTGCCGAATCTGATCGATATACCCGCTTAGCGAATGTCCGCGTCGTCGACGCCTCGGTATTTCCAATTCAATTCGCTGCACATGTAGGTTGGCGTACATTTCAACCGTGTATACGGACTCATCTATCCTCATCAGCTCATGGCGCCAACCTATGGCCTTGCGGAGCAGGCTGCGAGCTTGATTCGCGCAGAACACAATGCGGTGACTTCACCGTCGTCGTCGACTTCGAGCCCCGGCAGCACCTCTTCGCCCGGTGGATCCCAGCTGCCAAAGAATGCGGCGTCAGCCTTGGCTTCTAGCATTCCTGCAATTTGCTTATCTTTCGCCGTTTGTATCGTCATAGGGCTTTTCGCATAATTTTCGTCATCAATATTCCTGTGGACAGCGTACGTTCTGGCTAGCGGCGGACATTATCGTACTTTTAGGACCTTACTACTGTTGCTAAGTTCTAATTCTCATACCACTCATTCGTCTCGTCAATGGACACTGTGCTGTACACTCAAATCACCAATTGCATTGTATTCTGCTGACTCGAAGAGTGCCTCTTCAGCGGCCCGTCGCGTCCATCATTCCCATGGTGCCCGCAATCGAGGGTAGATCTTGTAGACCCATAAGCCTGCTTATTGACCCAGTCTGATCTGACTTGACCACAGCCATGCTCATCTGCACAGTTTGTACCATTGCACCCGCCAAAATTCTCCGTCAATGGTGCGCGCTGGACTACGCTAAAGCCGCTGTTATCCCAGCAAGACCGACTGCGCGCCTCGCTACGCAGTACTGTTCCGCTCCCACTGTCACCGATAAGTACCGTCCGGCTGCTTCGCGTTCATGTGCAGTTGTCATTTTTTGGACTTTACATGGGCGATACCATACTATGCCTTTCTGCTCTCACACCTCGCTTCCCCCTGCATGGTCGCGTAGGTCTTACATCGGAGAAAGTGTTGACCTTGGCTGAGAGGTCGAGTGGCCGCTTTCCGGGACTTGATGGAAGACCGGAGCGGGCGTGCGCGCGCGCGCAACTGCCCTAGTCTCCGAGTCCCTGAGGCAGAGTAGACAGATTCAACCTTCGCCGGCTCAGGATCATCGAAACTGCCCTGCGTGTGCCCGCTGCAGGCTGCGGCCCTGTCGCTTTCTCGTCTATCTTCCTCTATCCCCTCGTCTTCTGCGCTTCCCACATCTCCGCATCCGCAAAGATCCCCGTCCGTCGCCGTCCTCCAAGCCCCTGCCCTCGCGTGTGTCGTGCGCGCCATCTTCCTACGTCTTGACTGCAGCCCTGCCCTCCCGAGCTTGTTCGTCAGCTCGTCCGGCGTCGCAAACATCACCCAACGCGTCCTCGAAGCGCTTGGTTTCGTGAATGAACTTGAACAGCTTGGGGAAAGCGTTCTTCTTCGCCTCCATAGTCATCTTGGCTCGTCCGACCGCTTGCCCGAGGCGTCGGCGTGGCTCCTCGTACGCTGGGCATTCAAGTATAACTTAAATGAAATACTGTCTCATCTTGCTGTCGGCATGCTGGACATAGTGACGTGTCTGCCCGTTTGATGTGGTGGAGGTACCGCTGTAATGCGACCGTTTTCGTTTGTTTTTTCGTGCGTAGCTAGGAGTGATGACAGTCGGCGGGGTAAGTGTGGGCGCCGTCGCTTTGCGAAATAAGTTGCTCGAGGGAGTAGAGCGCGCGCTGGAGCGTCCGTGTTGCTGCCGCCTTCGCCTCTTCGTCACTGACCTCATTCCCTTCCACGTCCTCATGCTCGGGCACCCACTGAACCCGCATGTTCCTGTGCTTCCCTCGCGCTACTTCAACGCCCAGTTGTACTGCGTCCACCTCGCCTGCCGCCAGACAACGCACACATGTCATGTTGCACGGGCCCGTTCCCGAAATCATTCCGCGTCTCACGCCGACTCCAACCTCAGGCTGCGGCCTGCTGCGGCCTCCCTTCGTCGTCGGGTACCATTTTCACACTACACGATTCCCATTCTGTGGGAAGCTGTGTGCCTGCCCGCCCCCGTCAGATTTCCTGTGCCATTCCACGTCACCAACAACTCCGATTGTCGCTATGGCCATTGCCGTTTGCCAGCCTGAGTGCCGTTAGACGCACAATGGATTAAACTGCACATTACAGAATGAAAATTGAGAAATTTCTATTCGCTGAGGCGTATGCTGCTCCGTCTCGCATGCAGTCGGCGTGGTGGACGCGACGCGACGCGTTGTGTCATCTGGTCACGCCGCCTGCCAGTGGTCATCCCGGTCACCGGCCGCGGTCACTTACTATTCTTAACGACCTCCTGCGCAACGCAGCGCCAGCACATTTCTGTGTGACCGACAACCCACTTTTCTGGCGACACATAGCCCTACGCGTGGAGCAAGTCTAAGCGATGGACATCGACAAACTGTTCAAGGTGAAGGAGGCTCCCGGTTCGCCGTTCAAACGCTCAACTGTCATCTAGATTCCGAAGCTGCCTATGGGTTCCAATAAAAGGCGCATGCCAGATGCGCCGACACCTGAGATGTTGAAGAAAATGAGACTCGACACCGGCTCTGCTGCCACACCCTCGAGCTCTACAAAACCTGATGACCCACTACCTACCAAGAGAAGAATGGTCACTGTCAGAGACGATGGAGAGGATGAGGATGACGCTACTGAAGACGACTTTGCTCCGGGAGGAGACGCGGACTACTTCGCAGAAGAGGACGGGGAGGGCCGGTTCTTTGGTGGAGGGTTGACCAAGGAGCAGAAGGACATCTTGAACATATTCGAGAATGCTGGGGATGAAGATGGGCCTGATTACGTGCGTACTTAATCATTCTGCGAGTGTTTGTCACTGAATGGACTTGCGAACAGCTACAGGCGTTGTCCATTACCGGTGTTCGGAAGCTGTTGTTGCGCGTAGAAAGAGCCGCAAGCAAAAACCAGGCTCAACGCTCAAAGTACCCCGACGACCCGACCAAGTGCGTTTACTGAACAGATAGATATTTGACTGCCTTGTTCTCATGGTCACGAAGATTCATAGACTCAGAGGCAGACCTTGACAGTGCCATCAAGGCTCTACTACCTCTAGCTCAGGTTCCAAAGGTCGCGTACCCGGAGCTCATACGGTCTGGTCAAGTGGAGGCCTTGGTAGGCCTACTGAGCCACGAGAACACCGACATCGCGCTAGATATCGTCGAGCTCATACATGAACTTACCGATGAGGACGTCGGCAACGAGGGGGAGGATGAAGATGACGATCCCGAGGAAAGAGAAGCTGCTTTAAAGAGCCTTATTGACGTTTTGGTATTGCATCCGTCTCTCCTGCCTTCGTGAGCTGATAATTTGGTATAGCTGGAACACTCCATCCTGGAACTGTTAGTGGAGAATATGAAGCGATTCAACGAAGCAGAGGAAGCCGATCGACAGGGAATTTATCATGTCCTAGGTATTTGGGTGTCCCTATGGCCCCCTCGTGCCACTGATTTTTAACTTACAGGGATCTTCGAGAACATCGTCGGTTCCAAACCTGACCTGGCGGAGCGCCTCGTCCTCAAAACTAGTTTGCTTTCGTGGCTCCTTGAACGTATCCAGTCAAAAACCCACGATGACAACCGCGGTTACGCGGGCGAGCTTTTGTCTATCGTGCTACAGAACAGTCGCTCAAACCGAATAGAATTGGGCGAGAAGGATGGCGTTGAGACGTTACTCAAAGTCGCCGCGGTATGGTTGGTCTCCATAATGCGCGCTCGTCCTACGACTGATCTGAGCGTCGTAGCAATATCGACGGAGAGATCCTGCCGATGCGGATGAAGCGGAGTTCATGGAGAATGTATTTGACGCACTATGCTCCGCACTGACTGAACCTGAGATCAAAGAGCTCTTTCTGAAAAGTGAAGGCGTGGACCTCATGGTTCTCATGATGAAGTGAGCTTGCCCATGAGCTATGTCATATACACATCCTCATGAACCCACAGGGACAAGATGCAAACTCGCTCGCGAGCCGTAAAGACCTTGGATCACGCGATGTCTAGCCAGTCTGGTACGGGAACATGCGAGGTTTTCGTTGAAGCGCAAGGCTTGAAACACCTATTCGGTGCGCTCATGGGCAAGGTATACTTTCGTCAACAATCAAAAATCCGAGTTCTCACCGGTCATCAGGCCTCCAAGAAAGCGAAGGGAGCTATTGCTCCTACCGCCTCTGAAGATACCACACACGTCCTCGGCATCGTATCGTCTCTCCTTTCAAATCTTCCGTCCGATTCGCCAGCCCGCATCCGGCTTCTGGCCAAGTTTGTCGAAAACAACTACGAAAAAACAGACAAGTTGCTAGATATCCGGCAGACAGCGCAGGCCCGACTCAACATTGTCGACAATGAAATTGAGGCAGAGAAGCAGGTGCTTCTCCGAGGCGGCGAAGATGTCACAGAAGAGGAAGACAACTGGTACATTCGACGGCTCGACGGCGGTCTTTACACCCTGCAGACTGTGGATTACATCCTGGCATGGATTGTAATGGAGGATGACGGAGTATGTACTTTCTATCGTCGAGACTGTTGCATGCTAACCAGTCCACAGATTCGCGAACATGCTAGGCAGATGCTTGGCCGTTTCAACAGATCTTACAAAGATGTTGTGTCGACGTTGCAAATATACCGTGACAACATCACCGAGGATTCCGCCGACGCCCCTGGTTCGCAGCGAGAAATTCTTCGGCAGCTAATCGCTTTCCTGGAGAGCTCCTAGCATTCGTTAAATCATACACATATCGTACTTTTGTCGGGACCAGTTGCTATGATGCCGCTAAGGCAGTAGATGCAATGATCATGTCGAGGGCGCCCTTCGCTTTGATGAGCTCTCTTTGAAGCAGCAGCTCCGCATCCACCTTTTTACGAAGCTGTAAAAAGAGTGAATCGACTATAGGAGACTGGCCAAGGACCGGTGTGTACAAATCTGCGCAGAGTGTCAGAACCCCACTAGGGTGAACCTTCTAGGGTGCTCACCAACGACAAATCCTGTCACATCGCACACTAATTGGCCAAAGCGAGGATCGTTTACGTGCTTCAGCAGCAGACGAAGCACTGGTTCCAATAGCACATCATCGCGACCGGCCAACGCAGAGCGCAGGCCATCCCGATGAATGAGCTCTTGTATGAGAGCGAATGTGGTTGTAGGTGGCACTTGCTGCGGAGAACCATGAGCTCCACAGTCCTCCTACGGGAGTGCAAGGCTCACCTTCGTCAAAACTGAGTCTAATGCCGCGGTGTACTTAAATGCTTTCAGCAATTTGTCGTACTGCTTAAGTCTTCTCCTCCGTTTACTCTCGACTTTGAATTCATTCGAGTCACCCAATGGTTTAGACTTAGTCTTCTCTCGTATGCGGGGCTGTCCAATCGCAGGAAGACTTCCGCCTAAGAAAGATTCATATGTGCCTGATCGTAGGGAGGCCATAGAAAGTGGGTTGTTTGTCGCTGCTTCCGATGGCTTTGGCTGGCGACGCCGAACGGAGAGTGTTCCATCTGACATTCCGACCGCAATATGGGTCTCATCCGGCTGTATGGCATGAATGTCAATTCCAAACCACGAAACGAGGAAAAGGCTACTTGCCGACACTGCCAGGCAGAGCACGGGAGCTGGATATCGCATGGTATGTACTACGTTATAGTTGCTGACGTCGTATACTTTGACCATGTGATCTAAGCCGCCTGTCAGAATCCGCGATGCGCTGGAGTTGAAAGCGAGGGAGGTGACAGTCTTCTGGTGATTTGACATTGCACGAAGGCAACGTCCACCCGCAACCAAGTCCCAGACGCGCAGAATTGGTCCCGCGGTGGATAGCGCGATGGTGCCGGAAGGAAACATGGCCACTTGTTCCACTGGTGTCACGCTACTCTCATGCCGAGAGGAGCCAGAGCGCATGACAATCTCGCATTGTCCCGTGCGCGAGTCGAAAAGACGGACAGTGCCGTCGTACGAGCCAGTGATGACGAGATGAGGATCAGAGCTAGAAACCTGCCCGGAGCGAACGTAGTCGGTGTGGTCGGTGAAGGTAGTGACGGTCGACTGGGAGGGGATGTCCCAGAGTCTAACGGTGGTATCGTCGGAGCAAGACAGGACCTGAGTCTGGTCGAGAGGCGAGAACTTCGTGACATGAACGGGCTGTTTGTGAGCATCGAGCGTTCTCAGAATGGCGCGAGAATTGACGTCGAAAACCTGTGTGCGAAAGTGAGCGGCATGCGTACTGCGAACGCAGTTTGCGCACCTGAATAAGACCACTGTCATCGCCTGCTACGAGCAGTTTTCCGTCTGCTCGGATAGAGCCACTGCGAGCCACATCCTTGAACCTGGAGATCGTTTTTGTGACCTTCTGCGTACGCGGGGCGTATATTTGGACGCGGGTTGCTGCGGTGACTGCGTATCTGTAGGGTCTGGACGGGGCGAAGTGCACTGATGTGACGGGTGCATATTCTTTGACAAAGACGGGGTGCTTGAACTGCCTCCAATAGCGGGACTCAGCGCTATGCTTTGGCTGCGCCGGCCGGGGGTGCTTTGGGACGACGACTGGCTGGTAGTCCATGCAGGCAGTCGGTGAGGCGAGATTTTTGCGGCGCGAGGCTCGGTTCACGTGCGTCGGCGATAAGCAGAGGATCGATCTCCGAGATCACTGGGACCGCTGCACTTTTTCACGTCTTGTCCTTCATCTCTCATTTCCCTGTATCTTCTACTTATCCCCTCCGCTCTGTACTCCTAAAATGTTGCTCTACGAGGACATCCTGACCGGCGACGAGATGTTCTCCGATGCCTTCCCAATGTGCGTACCATCCCCTGCGCCTACCGCTCGGTTGCACTCACATTCCCTCGACAGCAAACTCGTCGATGACATAGTCTACGAGGTCGACTGCCAGATGATCACCGTAAAAGAGGGCGAGGTTGACATTGGTGCGTCCTCACTGTACCCCGCGGGACTCAGCTTGCAGGTCCTAATCCGAGTCTATTCCAGGTGCCAACCCCTCCGCAGAGGAGCAGGAAGAGGGCGTCGAGGATGGCGCCACCCAAGTCAACAACGTCATTCACTCCTTCCGTCTTCAGCCCACGACATTCGACAAGAAAAGTTTCCTGACTTATCTCAAGGTGCGCTGCCTTGCTCTGGACGCCGGTGCACTTTATCGACTGTCCCACAGGGATACATGAAGGCCGTTAAGGGCAAGCTGGCTGAGGATCGTGTCAAGGCGTTCGAGGGGGGTGCTCAGACTTTTGCAAAGAAAATTGTTGCCAATTTCAAGGACTACGAATTCGTGCGTCCTCTCATGCTCTGGCCAAATAAAACTTGACGGCTTATTGGCACAGTACACCGGTGAGGGCATGAATCCCGATGGCATGGTCGCCTTGCTCAACTATCGGGAGGATGGAGTCACCCGTAAGCACTCTGCGATACCATGCGATCCATCTCTGACTTCGTCGGTGATAGCGTATTTCACTTTCTGGAAGGACGGCCTCAAGGAGGTCAAGCTATGAGTTTCGTAACCTCCTATATCATTTTGCCCCTGTATCATTGCGATAACTTCAGCTTCACGCCATTGTCAGCTAACTGTTCTGATCTTGTCGCGCATCTGCGCGCGGTACGAATTGCATGCTTGAGACCAGGAAGAAACCTTGGTTACAGCTAAGGTACACGTGGTGCGGATAATCCGATAATATCATAACAATCATCAAAGCTCATCGTGATGCTGATCCACGAAGCGCGGTATGGACTCGTTGTGAGTGTTGAACGGAACGTTGGGGTCTAGGGGGTTCTTTGCGTTCTCTTCCACGAAAGCAACCAAGCTCTCCAAGGAGCGGTCACCGTCGTAGTCGAGGAACTCCCTGGAGCCTGCGGGCTTGAATTTGAGGGTGGGGAAGCCGGCGACACGGAACGGTACTGATGGAGGCAGGTCGTTCTCCGGCGCTTCCATCTTTGCACTGTAGACGAAGTCAGCATGGTATTGGCGGAATCGGCGGAACGACGTACATCACGAGACGGTCTTTCACGGAGGTGTAGCGCTCAGCGAGAGTGTCCCATGTTGGCTTCAGGCGCTTGCAGTGACCGCACCTGCATGGAAGTCAATGTCAGTGTCAGGATATTCCCATGTCAAAACACGCACCATGATGCGTAGAATTCAACGAAGACGTCCTTTTCATCGTCGAACACCACCTCATCGAATTGCTTGCCAACTAGGGTGAACACCGCCTCGTCCTGCGACTCCGGAATGGGCTGGCTCTTCAGCTCCGGCTCCAATTTGCCAGCGACAAATGAATCGGTCCACTCCTTGATCGCCTCTGGCGTGGCCTCCTCGCTCTGGGAAAGGGGGAACTTGAGCTGCTTGTCCAGCTCTTGAATGACAAAGCTGGGCCATTTGGCCTCGTTGAGGTTGAGGGCCTTGGCGTGGTCACCGAACTTGATGGCATCGATCCAGACGAAGTTGATATGGCCCTTGTGCTGCAACGCGATGTCGCGAACGGCACTGATCAGTTGGTCCTTCTTCGCGTCGGTCGGGTCAACGAATAGGTAGGCGAGCGGCCGGCCGCTCTGAGCGTAGGTCATGTAATTCTCGCCATTGACCTCGTCCATGGTAGGAATTGCGAGCTCCTTGATCCAGGTCTCTATTTCCTTGACATCGGCAGAAGCAATGGGGTAGGGATAAGTGGTCTCAGGATCATCGAACGCGCGGTAGACAACAATGGTAGGTGGTGTGACACCTGCAGCGTCGATGGCGGAACGGTCGGTTGACAAGCCAAAGAGGTAGTCGTCGCGGTGCTTTTCTGCGGTCGCAGAGAACTGGGCGGCGGGGGCGTCGGTGTGGGAGGCAACGTAGGCAACGGCGACAATCTTGTCAGCGTGCTTGAACTCCTCGATGTTGGCGGCAGTAACTTCTGTGACGGCGGGGAGGGATTGCCTGAGGGAAATTGGGTTAGCAAACCGGTGAAGAGCAGACAATTATTTGGACGGACTTCACCATGTAGCTGACAATCCCGTCCGCTTTCCTGTTTCCGGTGTAGTCGGTCGCCTCGCCATTACGGTACACCTTGAGGGTACTGAGCGGTCGCTTTAGCATGGCCCTTGGTGAATTTAATACAAGCCACTCACGGGTAACCTTGAACACCGTGCTCCTGGCACAGATCGGCTTGGTCAACACAGTCCACCTTAGCAATCTTGATGTTTTTGTCTTTGAGAGCGGTAGCAGCCTCCTCGTAATGGGGTGCCAGAGCTTTGCAATGTCCACACCTAGGCGTATCGTGAGCCACGTCAACATGGCGGCGGGATGCTGACTGACCATGGCGCAAAGAACTCGACGAGGATGAGAGGCTCGGCCGAGACCACTGACTGGAAGTTGTCTGCGGTCAAGTCAACGACATCGGACGCGCCGTCTGCGAAAACAAGTGAGGCGAGGAAGACGGAGGACGCGGAAGCGAGCAGCGAGTGCAGGCGCATTCTGGCGTAGTTGGGAGAGGAGAGGAAAAGGTGGTGATGTAGAGCGCTGGTTCAGGCTGATGATATAGCGTGCTTATGACAGCTTTACCACACCGCCAGCAAACGCACTGACGTGTCACTTCGACTAAGCCCGACTATGCTCGGCCATTGCATTCGTGTCAATGAAAGGCTATTTTCATCCACTATCTGATCCTACTACAGCTGGCGCAAGTCAAAATCGCTCCCGCGCGAACGCCCGTCTCCGTATGTTTTCGCTGTCTTTTGGAAAGGGCGAGGCTGTGGGAAACCGGTCGGGAATATATGCGAGCCCGCATTTGGCGGCGGAGATGGTACTAAGAGCGCAACGTCAGTGCCAACCTCACGCAAGTATATATCAAACGGCATACTCTTCCGACTTGCAACATGCGAGCTCACTGTTCCATTGACCACCGGGCCAGCGGAAGAAACCACACGACGCCCGGGAGGCAAGACCGGTGCACCCAAGGGGGAGGGGGGTGAAAATGAAGGAGGTCCTGCATTGCTGGCCGAGAGGGCGCGGCCTCTGATGGGTGAGGGCCCGGGCGGGGGAGGGGGCGCAAGACTGCGCCGCGACGCACTGGGCGAAGATTGCGTCGAATTCTCGCTCACTGAATGTGGGCGCACAGGTGGCAAAGGGGGTGCGAGCGAAGCCGCGGACGGGCTGTCATGGACCGGCGCAGGCGCCTTGCGAGGAGGGGGCACGGGCACGGAACGCGCTTGTGGCTCCGGTGCTGACGGGGACGGGCGGGCAGGAGGCGGAGGAGGAGCTCTTCCTGGAACGATGGGCGGTGCGGGCACCTTACGGCCGGGTGGCAGAGCGGGGGGCTGTGGGGTGCTTCTCTGGGGAATCGCGGGAACTGCGCGTGCAGGGGCAGAAGCAGTCGATGACGGACGAGACGGCGGAGATGGCTTGCGCGGCGGGATGGCTGGGACCGGCCGCGACTGGAGTGGGGATGCAGCGCTGGCCGGGGGAGGAACGGGGCGGCGCGGGGGCGGCGGGGCAGAGGAAGGAGGAGCCGGGGGCGGGGCACGAGCTGGCAGACTAGGGCCACTCGGGGGCGGAGTGGCCGGCGCGGTCGGTCGGGGAGGTGCAGGAGCAGAAGGTCGCAGCGGTGCAGACGGTTTTGAAGACACTTCGTCGCGTTTGGGAATCACAGGAGGCTTTCCCAACGTTGGCGGTTTCCCTGAGGCTCGATATCAGCCAAGCGCAGTCTCTAAGATATAGAGATGGCTCACCTGGTGCTGCTGCCGGCTTCAGCTTGGGCATTCCTCCTGCGAAAAGACCACCTAACTGTGGAGGACCCGCGCCTGTACCGCCTCCAATTGGCGCAGACGGTGCACTCCTACCTACAGCCGCAGCAATGCCTCCCCCTCCCCCTCCTCCCTTAGGAGGTTCAACGATGGGTGCGCTCCTGTCATTTGTCTGCGATTTCTTTAATTTCTTGCCAGCTTGTATTTGCTTGAGTAGCTCGCTCGACGCCATTGCTGGGGAAGAGCTGAGGGATGGTGAATGAGGAGGCGGTAATAAGAAGTGGCGCAGCGCAGAGGCCAGTGCCAAGCAGACGTCAACAAGATCTCAAACAGTAGTAATAGTACTGTACTAATAACCTCTAACTACTAGAAAGTGACAGACTTCCGGCAACCATTCGTCAACATCTCCATTTCTCGTCACTATCCCTCTACGATCCCGACAAGCCTGGTGGGTTCGTAGGGAGAGGTCGCGGTCCACGCACGAGGGATGTCCTAGCTGTTCCTGGTGATAACATAGGCATCATTGCACCTGGTCTGCCAGGTCGCGCTACAACAACCTGAGCAACGGCGGTCTCCTGTTCAGGGAGATTGGGAACAGGCGGGACGTCATCGTCATCCTCTTGGATGGATTGAGGGGGTGATCGTCCAAAAGTAGGTGTAGTGCTAGACCGTTCGTGGACGACTGGGAGGCCATTGTGCGAGACAGGCATCCGCATCGACGCCCAGGACCGATGCCGGGTGGAATACGCGGGTGATATCAAGGAGCCCGACTGCGAGGTCGGTGAAAGCCCTTGTGAGTGACGGTAGGACCTGGTCTTCGTACGGTCCTTCTTGCCGCCAGAAGTCGCTCGTATGATATCGGACCCCAAGATGGTTGAGCCCGGACTGCCAACATTTGACATTCGCCTATGGTCTGACTGGCTATCTTCAGGGGAGTAGTCTGGCGCTTGAGTTACAGCAGTGACATTAACGCGAATGGCCGGCCGCGGAGGAAGGCCGAGGCCACCTTGCCGTTTCTGGTCCAAACTCGCGGCGAATAGCGTCTGAGACGGGAGGATACGAAGTCTGCGGGTCTGAACCTCTTCCTGTTGGGGACGACTCAATTGCAGCGGCCGGCTGGGAACCTCGTGCGGCCTGGCATATGACAGCACCGACCGTTGAACGGACGTCTGGATCGTGGCGTCTGGAAGGCTGGCCAAGCTCGTCGTCTCGCTTTGCGGAGCAGACACGCGCGCTGGCCTAGCAATGTTGGGATAAATTGGCACAGACGTGGGAACGTTTGCTTCAGAAAGGTCGATAGGTTCGATAGGGAACGTGGCGGCGTCAACGGGTGGGAGAGCTGACTGGCCAGGTAACGGAGGAGAGAGATTGTTGTCGATGAAAGTCGCATCTCTGCGATGGTGTACCGTAAAAGCCGCTATCATGCCATATCACTGATCAGTCGCACATTAATTACCATGACGGCAAGTCGCACTTACTGATGACCAACAAGGCTCCGATGCTAAACGGGACGAATTCCACTAAAATGCTTGTCACTGCCGAGCTCGGGACCACGACCAAAAGCTCAAGAAGGATCAGACTCAGTCCCTGAAGAATCCGCGAATCTTGAAATATGCTGAGTTTCATGCGCGGGGGCTTTGTCAGGGAAAACACCCTGATGACCACGTAGAGCCCCAACAGGATATCGAGGACAGCCGCTGAAACCGCCGTTGGGAGGAATCTGTTGAATTTAAAGTGGAATGTCATCCTGAAACTTCCAGCAGTACGAAGTTACGCTACTTACCGTTTCTTGGAGCAAATTGATATGCCCAGCTGTGGTACGCGACTACGCGCAGTGTAATCATTAATAAAGATCGATCAAATATGATGCGGGAAACACCGCGACGAACCTGACGCCGCCGACGGCTTTCGCGGTTGTTGCGAATGTAAGAGCTGGTAAAACATGCGTTAGAAGAAAGACATCAGCGAATCATGATGGCGCAGGCTTACCCATGACGACAATGAGCGCAAACCAGAACGCCCACGACTCCCATTTGGAAATCTTTCGTTTCCTCAGTTCCAGACTGAGAACCAGTAGACCAACGAGACGCGCGGCCTGAGAGGCAATCAGACCAGACGCAACCACGAACGCTAGCGTGGTGAGTGTTAGCAGGACGCGCCGAATCAGAAATACCATGAAATTCGCACCACATGCGGTCCCGGAGTCGGCTGGGCCAAAGGAAAGGAGTGATAGAAAGTTGGAAAGACTGGCCAGCATGAAGAAGAGGCATAGGAGGAGGACAAAGATATACTTCTGCTCCCGGCGGTGGTCTTCGGTCAGGTTGGATGGGTAGTACCCAGTCTTCTCCGCGTAAGGGGAGACCACGGAACCTCCCACTGTATCTGAGGGCGGGGATATAATTGCTTTGTATCTCTTGAGAGATGTCAAGAGAACGGGAGAGAGGCAGGCATGGCGCATGCTACTCAAGAATGCCCAGCCTAAGAAGAACGCCGCAACGACATTACTTGTGAGGGTTGAGTATGAGCGAGAAGCAGAAACGGATCATAGAAATACACACTAGTCCGGGTGCGCAAGAAAAGTGCTCGCTGCATCTTTGCCCTGGGTCTGTGTGGTCGTGGAGATGGGCAGGAAGTTATTGGACATGCCCACCCGGGGTAAGCACGCGCCGCGAGAGAGCCTGCTCTGCGGTGAATGAGGAAAATCACAATAAAGGAGGGAAATGAGAAATGAGACCAGCTCGGAAGGGCATGGGTGCGGAGGAACCGAAAGCCTCGCAGTCGACAGACGGGAGAGAGCGGCACTGCTCGACCTTATGCATGGCCTTACGCTCCCGAGCGCTCTTCGGAGTCCGCTGAATTGGATGCGGCATTCAGAATGCCGCGCGCCAATCCGGTGCGTGAGAGCTGCATCACGTGCTCCAGATTCTTGGGGGTCTGCGCGTGTGTGCGCGCTGCACGCGTCTGCCCCGCCACCCCGCTCTGCGTGTCCGCATATCCCAGTGCCCTCCAAGCATAGGGTGTCTTCGCCATGGACAACATCCCTCAGCTTGGCACCGCCGCCGATCTCGAGCTGCGGGCTGCCCGCGTCGCAGACCCGGGCCTAGGTGCGTCATTTGTCTCGTCCGCCGCCGTGCTCTCTAACCTGCACAACAGATCTTAGGACGAGGCACGCTGTAGCATGCGAACTGCGGGAAATGATAGACACAATTCGCGACGCAGAGGCTGGCCGTGTCTTTCCACACATGATCCCTGCACTCCTCGATCTTCTCCGCAACAGCGAGGTAGCCTTTCACAAGGACGCGCCAGAATACCAATTTCGCCGAGTCATCCTGGAGATTCTACATCGACTCACGACCTCAGAGGGTACCAGACCGCAAGCGTCCGTCCTCTTCGCGGGTATGTTGTATCTCCTACGCCACGACAACGAGGAGAACGGAGTCACCTGCTGCAAGACTATCATCGACATAATCCGCACCTTCCGTATCCTTCCTGAGGAGTTTGTTGCAGAATTTATGGGAATTCTCCAGGATGTTTTCCACAACATCAAAGGCCTCGTGGTCGAACTTCTGTCGGAAAGTTCGAAAGCCGCCGACCCCAGCGTGGTCCTCCCAAGCATACGCAGCTTCCGTGTTCTCGCCGAGATGGGCATGGTCATCGTGACCTTCTCCCAGAGCCAGCGCCAGTCTGTTACACCGCACATTCAGGGAACACTTCCCTTGAACTTTGAGGTCCTGGCCTTGGAAGCACCCGCCCAGAAGAGGGCGCGTGAGGACGTCGAGGCCATGGGCGGCTTCTGGGCTGGCATGTCTCCAACAATACAGAATGCTCAAGCGTACACAGATTTCATTACTGCTCAGATCAAGGTGACGTTCATAGAGCTCGGCGTTTGGTCCTATCAAGTCTTACCGGCGATTCGTAGATGGTCTCGTACCTGGCTTATATCCTCCGTGGGTCTGGTGAACAATACGAATCCTACGGTGACACGTTGCTATTGGCATCCCTGCGATTGCTGCAAGACATCCCTGCCAACGCAATAGCTGCACGTAGGGTGAGTATTGTCAGCGCGTTTGCTCAGTTTGGCGCACTCAACAAGTGTTTAGGATTTCATGATCGTTTTTCGTCACCTACTCGGAACTCCATACCGTCGGGCCCTGCTTCCTCAAATAGACAAGCTCTTTGACGAGAAGGTCTTGTTAGGTACTGGAGCTGGGAGTCGAGAGTCATTGCGGTCAGTCGGTCCCACATGAGCTTCGTGCGCTGCTGACGCGGACATCTTAGGGCTACAGCTTTTGCTGCTGTTGCAGATCTCGTTCATCATCTCCGAAACGATCTGTCTGCTCGACAGTTGTCCCACATCATCAACGTCTACTCTCGCTTGATTCACAATCCTTGCCTTCCTAACAGCGTTCATACGTTGTCAGGGAAAATGATGTTCAACCTGGTTGAGACCGTCCTTGCCAAAGACACTCAAGCGGGTGCCACCATGGTACTCACCACCCTCCTCGAGACGTGTGTTGATAAATTGGAGTCTGTGACTGGGGTTCTTCAAGAGGTCACAGACCGCCTGGAACGAAGCAAGTCTGGCGAACCGGAGTCCAGCAAGATCTATGCGATCGAAAAGGCGCGACCAGTGGCGGCCGCCGTATATGCAGTGGAGAAAGCGGAAGATGTTCTGGCCGGTGAGTCTACGTTAATCTCCTTGTTGGTCAAAGGTCGACCAATACATATCTGCACAGAAACTCGCCTGCTATTTCGCACCTTCATACACGGGTTTCGAGCCTGTCTCAGTGGACTGAAGAAGATAGACGCGCCGAGCCCTGATGGATCGCTCATCCTTCGCCTTTTTCACGGGTGTATCTCTTGCATGAGCCTATACGACGCCGATATCCGGGACGCAACTGAGGCTATGGACTGGCTTGCCGGCGCTCTTGTGGAGGTGAATTTGCACGTCTTCCAGGAGGTATGGAATCAGAAGATTGGATTCTTCTTCCTCACCTCCCAGACGCGTCCAGCCCTCCTGCACATTTGCCAGACTTTGTTCAGTCGAGAGGCCACTTCGCCGACACTGGTTGCGATAGTCCTTCGGCATCTGGTAGATAACCTCCCGCAACTTGGAGAGTATGACGATTCCACTGCCGTGGTCACCATTCGCCTGTTCAAGCTCGCTTTCGGTGCAGTAGCAATGCATCCGGCCATGAACGAGCCGATTCTTGCATCACACCTCTCAAAGCTGATAATGGACTGCTTCCCTCTGGCCGCCAGGGCTACGCGACCGACAAATTACTACCATCTATTGCGTGGCTTGTTTCGCGCCATCGGAGGGGGTGGTGGGAGATTCGAACTCCTGTACAAGGAGGTGCTACCCTTCTGCCCGAGATGTTGGAGAACCTGAACCGTCAGCTATTCATCTCCGAGGGCTACAGTCGCGACATGATTGTGGAGCTCTGTTTGACAGTGCCATTGCGTCTAACGCACTTGCTTCCTCACCTTTCCTATCTAATGAAGCCGCTGGCTCTCGCATTGAGAGGTAGCCCAGAATTGGTCTCACAAGGCCTGCGTACGCTGGAGCTATGCATCGACAATCTCACGCCCGATTTCCTCGATCCAACCCTTAACACCGTGCTCCGCGAGCTCATGGAGGCCCTTCAGAGTCACCTCAGGCCCTTGCCCATTAATCACCACCACGCACATACGACTCTTCGCATCCTGGGCAAACTCGGCGGTCGAAACAGGCGGTTGTTGGACAAGGAGCCCGAGTTGCATTTTCACCACCCTTCAGACCCAGCCAAAGTCCTCATCTCTTTTGCTGCAAACTACGAAAGTATGGAGTTGGGCTCAATGTCTGTGTTAGCGGCCAAGGTTCTGAAGAAGGCGGCTACTCCGTACCGTATTCATGCCTATGCCTATCTTGAAAATTGCGCGACGGCCCTGTTTAATGATGTTAGTGCCAGCCTTTCACTCCTACGCCGCTGACAAATTGATCGCTTCCCAGGGTCTGCGAGGTCGCGATCGCGAGGACGTGTTTGTACGCTCTCTGGAAGGGATCTTTGACTCGGTCCATTTACCGGAGACACACGAGCAGGCAGACGCCTTCATTCGCCAACTTTCTCGCCAAGTCTTCGCAGCAGAGATCCGTAGAGGCATGAGCCAAGAGCCCGCCACCCGCCGCTATCCCAGCCTGATGTTTGCTTCATTCCTTGATGCGCTTGTCCACGGCCTGTCGAGGGAGAGCCACGACGAGGCAATCTTGGCGACCGAGCTGGTGGAATCCTTGATCCAGGACCTCATTTCCCGAGGTACTACTGGCGAGGCTTCGACGGGAGATATCGTTCCTTTACTTCATCAAATTGCCAGTCGTTTCAGCGCACTGTGTCTCGATGAGCCCTGGGTCCGGAAGAAGGCTGGTTGCCGTGGTATCAAGCTCATCCTAGACATCCCAAATTTTGGTGTCAAATGGATCAATGACCGCGAAGTTGACCTCGTCCGGACCCTCCTTCATGTTCTGAAGGACATGCCTCATGACCTTCCGCGCGATGTCGACGACATCCTCAGCATTCTGATTCGGGTTCTTCGTCTGAGCAACAATGACCTACCTACCTCGGGGGACGCTGCGCTCCTTGCCCGTAACAAGGTCTCCCACCTTATGGGCATTTTCTTTGCTGAATTGTCAAGCCCCAATGCGATCGTTCGACGCGCGGCTGATACCTGCATCGAATTGCTCTCAACTTTGACTGGCAAATCTATCGTGGAACTCCTCCTGCCACACCGCGATCGCATGCTCACGGGGATCTACACCAAGCCGCTGCGAGCTCTTCCTTTCCCTCTACAGATCGGAATGATTGAAGCGATGCGCTACTGCCTCTGCCTCGAACCCCCTCTCCCTGAGCTGAATGACGAGCTATTGCGGCTGCTTCATGAGGCGCTAGCCTTGGCCGATGCCGATGACCTTGCGTTGCTTGGAAGAGGAAATGTTCGACAAGGTAGCTTAGACATTACGAAGCTTCGTGTAGCATCCATTCGACTCTTGACCGCTTCCATGCCAATAACGGACTTCTTTTCCAAGCAGCCAGCGACTCGACAGAGGTATGCTATCGTCGATTCCACTTGTTACTATCCTAAAATTAGTCGCAGGGTCACCAGCGTATACTTCAAGTCCCTATACTCCCCTTCACCCGAAGTCAAGGAGGTCGCCCATGAAGGACTACGGATGGTTTTGACTCACCAAAGTCGCTTGCCGAAGGAACTCTTGCAAACGGGTCTGCGGCCGATCCTGATGAACCTTGCCGATCCGAAACGCCTGTCAGTCCCAGGGCTTGAAGGACTCGCTCGTCTCCTCAAACTCCTCACAAACTACTTCAAGGTCGAGATCGGGTACAAGCTGCTCGACCACTTCCGCTACGTTGCCGATCCTCAGATGCTTCAAGCGTCGTCCAAGCTTCCTCTCTCTGATAACGAAGGCATCACGAAGTTAGTCCGTCTCGCGAACATCTTCCATCTTTTGCCCGCCGCAGCCAACGTCTTTTTGGAGAATCTCGTCAACGCCATTGTCCAGACGGAGGCCCAAATGCACTTCTCAGGCGAGAGCCCCTTCTCGGTTCCTCTGGCAAAATACTTGGATCGCTACCCCGTCGAATCCATGGTATTCTTCAGGTCCCACATGCATCTTCCCCGACACGTGAGAACACTGCGAAGCATAATCCAGGCCAAATTGGCTCCAAATCTCCAGAGAGAGCTTGCTTCTATGACGCCCATGATCATCAACGAATGCCTGAAGGGAAGCAACGCCAGTTTGCTGCTTCCGGGTCTTCTGCTCTTCTCCGACCTTGCCGACGTCGATCCCAATTGGATGCCAAACTATCCTCTTGCCATCGACGCCCTCCTTCATGTTTGGCGTTCGGAGACACCACCGTCTGAGGACGATGCGACAGCAATCTCCAATGCGGTGAAGAGGCATTCCCTCATCGTGTCGCTGTTTCAGAAAGCCCTCCGCGCAGAGCCCCGAGTCGACTTGCTGTTTGAAATCATCACTGTCTACTCTCGGCACCTTCCGATGGACCTCGTACACTTGACGCGGTTCCTATACGAACAAGTCGCCTTCAGTTCGGACATCTTCTACCAGCGGAATGTTCTATTCCGGTTCATGACTTGGTTCTCGGACCCATCCATCAGTTGGTCCCACAAGACGCACTTTATCCGCATCGTCGTTACTCCCACACTTTTCGGTCGAGCCAAGTCTGCGTGGAAAAATGCATTACTGGACGAAGACTTAATCCTCCAAATGCACAAGCGAATTTGGCAGCCGATGATTGATGGCCGAATGTTCGTGGAGGCGGACGACATGTTCAACATCGAGTTGCTGCATCTAACAACAGTGGTTGTCCAGTACTATCCTCATCTGCTGGAAGTCGCGAGGAAGGACATAATCAAGTGTGCCTGGCATTATATCACAAGCGACGACGCTGTGGTCAAGCAAGTCGCCTATCTTCTGGCCGCCCGGTTTTTCGATACTTTCGAAACCCCACAGAAGTTCATCTTGCGCGCCTGGACCGGGTTGCTAAGGCCTCCACATCATGAAGGCAGGGCTTTAGTCAAACAAGCGCTCGATATATTGGC
Organism: Auriscalpium orientale; assembly: GCA_019915035.1. NCBI lineage: Eukaryota > Fungi > Basidiomycota > Agaricomycetes > Russulales > Auriscalpiaceae > Auriscalpium > Auriscalpium orientale. The sequence continues at coordinate 748,948 of JAHLMH010000020.1, read as the reverse complement.
TCCCGCGTTGCCTCGCTCGACCACGCAGGAAGCAGGGTACCCTCAGTGGGCCAAGACCACTCGACGCTTATTAGCCGAAGAAAGCAGCGGTCAATCACAGCTCATCACTGTCTACCAGTTGATTGTCCGCCAATCCATGCTGTTCTACCCCGTCCGCGCATTGTTCATCCCTCACATGGTTAACTCTCTCTCCAAGCTGGGCCTCCATGGGTCAGCCTCAGGCGAGTCGAGGCTTCTGTCCATTGACATCATGCAGACGATATTTGACTGGGAGCAGAAGGCATCCGAGGAAGCTGGAAGTCATGCATCTGACAGTGCTTCAGCGCCACCTGCGTGGGTGACCCCTCTGCCGTTCCGGGAGAGCGTAGTGAGCTATCTGGTGCGGTTAGCAACTGCCCCCCACGATGCACAGGCGCGAAGCGTCCTTGTTCCGCGTGCACTGAACTTGTTGAGAGCCATCATTGGACCGAACGGGTGGAACGACGTGACCGTCAAACTGAACTACTTCTCTCGCTTCCTAGAGCAGGTATGTCTAGGAGATTCGCAGTTTCCAAATAAAGTTAATGTTTGGTCGTTAGGCTGAAATGAATAGCGAAGCCGCGATCGCCCAAGCGCTGAGTACTGCCAAGGTATTGCAGGTTGTGGCTGCCGACAAACCGGACGCGTGGTTTGCGGATACAGAAAACGCAGCTACACTCCAACGCCTTGTCAGGAAAGGCATGATCACGGATGAAGCCGGTCTCCACGACGCCCTGCATCCTGTCTTTGATCGCCTCCTCAACTTATTTCCTTTGCCGAAAGAGGACGAGGAACAGCAAGGCCCGATGTCGGATTTCCACAACTTCGTCTACTCCTCAGTTGGGGATGGCCTCCGCAATACGACCGCTTTGCGAGGCACTTTCCTTATGCTCAAGTCAGTTGTGCAGGTCAACCCGGAAAGGATGGAATCCTTCAGCCTGCCCCTCACCAAGTTGCTCACCAAGCTTGCGAGAGAGCATCTGGCTATCCAGCCTAGCGCAACCGGTTATGATGCCAGCGTTCGTCTTCTGACGGCAGTGCTGGAGATATGTCGAATCTCGGCTGCACACCTCGGGGAACATCGAAAGGTCCTTTGGATGGCGATGGCTCAGCTGATCGACAAGTCAAAAAGCGCCTCCCTGTGCCGATGCATGCTTGATATCGCTCGTGACTGGGCACTGCATAAGCGCGAACCCTACCCGACGATGAAGGAGAAGGCTGCTCTCCTCCAGAAGATGACAGCGTTTGAAAGTCGTGGGGACGTCCTCTTCAATTCGTACCTTGAACTCATATACGAGATCTATACGGAGCCCTCACTTCGCCGAAGCGATCTGACAACAAAGCTTGAGCAGTCATTCCTGCTTGGCTGCAGAGCTCGAGATGCCGGTATCCGGGAACGCTTCATTGACCTTCTGGACGTCAGCGTGCCAAGAAACCTAATAGCCAGGTTGTCGTACATTTTAGGTGTTCAAAACTGGGAGGCTCTATCCGATACTTACTGGATTTATTTGGCACTGCATCTCATCCTGGGAGCTGTCGATGCAGACATGGGCCTGATAACAGAGCGCAAGTCTGCGTTGTCGACGCTTTCCCCCTCGGCACTCCCTCAGCGTCGTGTCTCCGACCTCGTGCGGCCAATGCAGCGCCTCCTGTTCCTTGATCCTCACGTGGCTCACGACATATGGCTTTCTGTCTTCCCCGCTGCGTGGTCATCTCTCAATCGCCGAGAACAGAACGACATCACTCATCATATGATCTCTTTGCTCAGCAAAGACTATCATGTCCGCCAGGCCGAGATGCGTCCCAACGTCATTCAAACCATCCTCACCGGCACAATTGCTTGTTCGCCCATGGTCACACTTCCACCCCACCTCGTCAAGTATTTGGGCAAGACGTTTGGGGCATGGCATGCAGGATTCGAGATTTTGCAGAACATGAATCGTAGCCTTGAAGACGAGCCCACTTTTCGTGACACCGTATCAGACTCACTGGCCGAACTGTATGCAGAGCTGGCAGAAGATGATCTGTTCTACGGCCTATGGCGCCGGCGATGTCTCCATCCGGACACCAACATGGGGCTTTCCTTCGAGCAGAACGGCATGTGGGAGCAGGCAGCTACCATGTATGAGAATGCTCAAAGCAAGACGAGAGCCGGTTCGCTCGCGTTCTCTGAACAGGAGTACTGCCTTTGGGAGGACCACTGGATCCTGTCGGCTGAGAAGCTCCAGCATTGGGACACTCTCTATGACTTCGCCCGGAACGAGAATAATCAAGAGCTAATGCTGGAGAGTGCCTGGCGGGTCAAGAATTGGGCAGAGAACTGTGATACTCTGGAAGAGCAAATCAATGCTCTACCGGAGGTCGCCACACCAAGACGCCGTGTTTTCGAGGCATTCATCGCACTGCTGAAGAATCCGCCGGCTGTGGAAAAGAACGCCGAATTCACCAGGATCCTGGAAGAAGCTATGCAGCTGGCTCTTCGGAAGTGGGTCGCGTTGCCGCCGCATTTATCCCCAGCCCATGTCCCCCTCTTGCAGCACTTCCAGCAATTTGTGGAGCTTCAGGAAGCCGTGCAGATCTTTGGCTCTCTTTCTGCCACGACGGCCCAAAATTTAGAGAAGAAGTCTTCCGATCTCAAGATGGTTCTGCAGGCCTGGCGAGAGCGGCTACCGAATCGCAGTGACGATATCAGCATTTGGAGCGATTTAGTTGCCTGGCGGCAGAATGTCTTCAACGCGATCAACAAGGTCTACGTGCCTTTGATCAGTGGGCCGAATCAGACGCAGGCCGCTGCCAGCAACACGAACACGTACGGTTTCCGAGGGTATCATGAGACCGCCTGGATCATCAACCGCTTCGCTCACGTCGCCCGCAAACACGATTTGCTTGACGTTTGCTTTACCCTATTAAACAAGATCTACACACTTCCCAACATCGAGATATCCGAAGCATTCTTGAAGCTTCGGGAGCAGGCGCGTTGTCATTACCAGAAACCGAACGACCTTCAGGCGGGCTTGGAAGTGATCAACAATACGAATTTGCTCTACTTCTCTACCGCTCAAAAGGCCGAGTTCTACACCTTAAAGGGAATGTTCCACGCTCGCTTCTCTCGGAAGGATGATGCTAGTCAAGCATTCGGCCAGGCCGTGCAGCTAGACATGACTCAGGCCAAATCGTGGGCAGAATGGGGAAAGTTCACGGACCGGATGTTCAAGGAGGTACCGAACGACATGAACCACGCCGGATCGGCCGTGAGCTGCTATCTACAGGCCGCTGGTCTTTATAAGAGCGGCAAGAGTCGTCCCTTGTTGACGAGGGTGCTTTGGTTGTTAAGTGTCGATGACGCTTCTTTCACGATTTCTCGGGCCTTCGACACCTACAAGGGCGAGGCAGCCTTCTGGTATTGGATCACCCTGATACCTCAATTGTGTCTGTCGCTGTCTCAGCGCGAGGTCAAGCAGGCTCGATATATCCTTTTGAATCTGGCGAAGCTTTACCCTCAGGTGACGCGATTTTATATGTCCACGCGATCGAAATAAATTGACAATCAATTCGCTAGGCACTTTTCTTTCACTTGCGAACTACTCGGGAAGATATGGCGATCATCAAGAAGCAGGCGGCGCAGGCGGCGATCATCCGAGCGAATGCGAACCGCAACCAGACCTCCTCTCCAGCAACATCTGATGCGACGAAGCATCCAGAAGTGAAATCGGACGGAGACGTCATCATGGGTGAGGTTCCAAAACCTTCAAGCGCAAATGGCGCTTCCCAGGCAGATGGCACGCCGCAGCCTGTACGCCAGTCTTGGGAGTATGTGGAAGAGGTTGTGCAAATATTGAAGACGGCATTCCCTCTTCTCATCTTGAGCATGGAGACCATGGTGGACCAGATAAATCAGCGATTCAAAGCTACCCCTGAAGAGGAGATCTACAGGCTCATCTGCATGCTCCTTCAAGATGCAATGCAGGTGAGTCGCATAAATCCTGACCTTATATGTCCCTTCAGCTCTTCTTCTAGCAATATGCTTTGCGCGTCAATTCTCTCGAGGACGACGGTCAACTGAGCCAAGCAACTGTGAGCAATCTCAGCCGCATGGCGACGAATCTGTCCGGTGTAGCCCGCGTAGGTGCCTTCTTGCTGGCAGGTTCTCATACTCAGCATAAGCACAGAAAGAATACGAGGAGGACTTCATCAAGAGCAAGCCTTCGCACAACGACTATATTCGCCGGCTGCAGCAATGGCGTGACCGTTATGAACGTTACCTTGACTCACGGCCCCGAATACAGCCACTTGACCTGCTTAGCCACTATTTGACCGAATTTCAGTATGGCAAGTTTGACGACATCGAGATACCTGGCCAATACACCGAGGTAAGTACTACTTGGCAACAAGAAGGCTATATTGTCTTGATTCTTGCATTTCTTTAGGAAAAGGACAGTAATCAAAATTTCGCGAAGATAGTCAAGTTCGGACCGAAGTTTGAAAACTGCAGATCACATGGTTACTGCTGGAGGAGGTTCACCGTTCACGGATCAGATAACTCCCGGGTCTCGTTTGCAGTACAGCTCCCATCTGGTCGACATACCCGACGGGAGGAGAAAGTGATGCAGGTCTTCCGCACGTTCAACGGGTAAGAACGTCTAGCTCAATGTGCGACGAGGGAAACTCAGCATCCTTGAACAGGGTCTTGAGCCGTCAGAAGGAATGTCGGAAGCGTAATTTGACCTTCCACATCCCGGCTGCTATCTCTTGTAGTCCAAGTCTCCGTCTACTTCAGAACGACTCATCCTATGTCACGTTCGGCGACATCTTCGAGCAATTCTGCGAGGCTTCTGGTATAGCCAGAGAGGATCCTGTCCTCATCCCTGGGGAGAAAGTGAAACTTGTGCTCCGTGAATTCAAGACGACGAAAGGTCGCATGGTATGTAATACCCCAATGGTTGATTCGCAATTGCTGGCTTACTTACTATCCACAGCCCAATAAGACCGAATACTTCACTCTGAAGAAGGACATACTCGACGATATTATGACCCACATGGTCCCTGACAGCGTTCTCAGCCAGGTCTGTCTTTCGCACTGTGAATGAAGAGAGAGACTAGCCAGCCTTATACGTTCCTCCAGTACATGTCGCGCACCATGGAAGGACCTAGTAACCTATGGAGGATGCGCAAACAGTTTGCTCTTCAGATCGCGTCGACCAGTTTCATGACTTACATCTTCTGCCTTACGAGCCGCTTGCCGACCCGTTTCCACCTGTCAAGAAGCTCTGGGTTAATTGCAATGAGCGAGCTCTTACCTGGTATGTCTGTCTCTCTTACTCAATCATCTCTGTCCGTGATATCGTCTTCTAGGTGTCGCTAGTCATGCACCGATCTTTGCGTCGAACGACGTCGTTCCGTTCAGATTCACGCCTAATCTACAGCACTTCCTCGGACCCATCCACACGGAAGGCATCATGACTTCCGGCATGATGGCAATGGGTCGCGGCCTCACGGAACCTCAGGTACATATGTTCGCACTGTACCCATGCGGTTATGTCTTCTGACGCCCAATCAAGTTTGATCTTGAGCAACAACTGTGCCTATTCTCGCGCGACGAGGTGATGACCTGGATGCATGGCAAGGGCAAGCCTTGGACATTTGATCTTACCTTCCGTCAAAATGTTGCTGCAAACATTGACGGGGTAGTCAAGAGGGCTGAGACTGTGGCATGCAAAATAGAGCGAGAGCAGGTCGGTGACTCCAACCTTCATTTCCTCCCGTCAGTAGTGCTGACATTCGACCGGTAGGCATTGGCAAACCCATCTAGCCCTAGTCCGGCGAACGTTCCTGTGGTGCAAACCGTGATTAACCTTATCGCTTCTGCGACCGACCCCATCAATCTCATGAAGATGACGGAAATATATGCACCTTGGTTTTAGTCTAAGTACATGTCCATCCATTTGTTCGTTGATATCTTGCACTTGCTCTTACATTACTTAATGTCGAATCATGTCTGCGTTGTTGATAAGTACTACTGCGTCGTCTATATCTAGTATTCTTGTGGCGACTCAAGCTAGAAGCTTGACCAGGCTATGGCTGCATACCACGGCTTCTCTGAACCGTAGCTAGCGTCCATACCATGCGGTCCAGAGCGGATGACTGTGTCCTTTGCTTCAGGAAGGTGGTGTTCACTATCTCGACTTTTGCGAACTGGCACAACGGGACTCGATAGGCGAGGGTGACAGAGTGGTCAGAGCTGGACGCGAAGTGGGCCGCGGTCCGAAGATGACCAGGCAGATCAGCAATATTGGGACGCCGACATGTACGAGGTGGCATTCTGGACGTGATCATGATATGACTACATAATCCAGGCCAAGAGTGTTCATCTCGTTCAAAGAATGGGGCGCCGGTCCCAGTGAATATTGACGAGGGCGGCCGACAGCTGGTCCTGTATGGCTCTTTGCGGTAGACCGTGACATCGTTGAGTCGGCGATGATCTGATCGACCTTTCCTGACAAGATATCCAAAGGCCCGGGTGCGCACCGACTAAGCCAATATTGCTAGGGTCGATTGTGCCGGTGATCGATGAAGGATAGGACGCGTCCGGTGCGTTACGGTCACTGTGACTGCACGCGGAAAACGCGTCGCGCACCCCTTCTTCTTACCAGTACCCATTATCCGTCGCCTCAACCGTACAGCAGGAGCCAAGGAACTCCTGTGAGTTCACGAGATAAAAAAGAATGTGTGGCTAAATTGATGCATACCAATAGGTTATACTCCCTGCGAACGTGTCGTCTGGCACCACAGCATCACGGTACGCCGTGGCTTTGGCAGGCCGTCCACCTACATCGCACGTCTCCAGAGCAGCAACACTCAAGAGCAACAAAGATTCTCTGTAACAGTCAACACAAGTTGTGCGAAGAGCAAGACATCGATATCGGAGGTCGGAGTGATCCAGTCAGCGGCGCCTCACGAAGTACGCATTGAGCATTTGATTGCTTTGAAGGTGCGTTGGTGCCCACCACATCATGTAGGAGTCTGTATTCAATCGCTGTTTCCCGCTCTCACAGAGCAGTGACCGACTCACTTATTCACATCGTTATATAAAAGACTACGTCAGGACTGCGATCTAATTATCTGAGCACCGAGGACCTTGCCGCACCCATTTGTCCGGACCAATATCCCTCGCCTTTTCGTGGCAGGCCTCTCATATTCCGCCCATCAACACTTTCCGCTATGGACGACAATATCCCCGATGCTGACCTGCCATCTATGATTGCGCATATATCCCTACCTCCGAAGCTCCCGCAGGAGGCACTCACAGAGGACGAAGACCGTCGTACTCAAGTCTATCTCTGCAAGGTAGCGACCGGCGCCGCTCAGCGCTATGCGCAGCACCTCCCTTCCCCCGAACGTCAGCTCTGGATCCGCATGATCCGCATGCTCACACACCTTAGTCGTTCGGTGTACTCTCCGCTCGAAAAGCTTAAACTCCACCAGACCATGCTTGACATGGAGATTGGAGGTGGGCGTCTTTTGAACATAAGCTATGCGCCTCATCGCTCACTCCACAACGATGTAGATGTCCTCGCCCTTCACATACGAGCTCAGAACGCAGGTTTCGTCATACGGAAGGGGCCCGAGGAGACGACTTTTGAGGCCTTCGAAGTAGCGCCGCCTGCAGCTACAGTGATGTCGACAGCCGGCAAGCTCGTATGTTCCTACCCTGGTCCAGCTGTGACGATTCCTGCTCTCCACTCCCATGTCTCCGAATTCTTGCTGGAGCTATCAGCCTTCCTGGCTCTTATGGATACCGATGGAAGGGATGCCACCGAAGATGGTTCGAAGAAATATTGTTCCGATCGCGGTGACAAAGACCCAGGGCTCATCTCACGGCTGTTGAGCGGTATCCTACGTGGCATGGGTGACTCAGCCGACGTGCGGCGATTCAGTAAACGCGTAGCCGACGACGTGGTAGGACAGACGGGCAGCCGGCCGTGGCGCCGCTCTCCGATGTGGCTCATGATACGCGTCGCCCTTCAGTCTTCGGTCGGCAACGATGGATACAAATCCTTCATGGTGTTCTTCCATGCGCACTTTCTGGGTCTCTGCAATCCACGTAATCTGGCCAGCGACCTCTTGTTTGTGATGCGCACAAAGATGGCGCGGCGGCTTCACAAACTTGGTGATGCGGCTCCTGCATTTGTCGCACGGGAGGTGGAGACCGCGGCTGAAGCAGCTCAGCGCGTGCTCCAATCACGTTGGCAAAAGGTCCAAGACGATCAGGCAGCTTCAACGGAATGGGAGCCCTACCTCTTGGAAATCATGGACGACACCAACATTTCGCTGCCCTCATCCCGAGATTACCTCAGCAACGTTCTTCATCCCACCTCAGCCCAGAATATGAGTTCAACCATTGCCCTGAATCATCATCCTCGGCTCCGTCATGTTCAAAATTTCGATGCATACGCTGGAGGTCAATTGACCGCTGCGGTGGAGGCGAACGGTCACATTGCACTTGTGGACTTCGAGCTATCGGTGCAGGATCATCTGACCAACTGGGTGGCCAGCAAGCTGCATCATCCGATGACTAGTAAAGTGCTGATATCCTGCATCAACCAATATCACAAGGGTGCACAGAATCACTATGGCTCCAACGCGGAAGATCGGTCAATCATGATTTTGACAATGCTTGAGCTATGGGTTGGCATGGACAAGGTTGCTGTCGCACAGTGTCCACTCCTATGTCAATATTCGCCAGAGGTTCCTGTTGACTTTCTCTCTCCACTACTCCTCCGCCACTCCAAATTTCACCAACGCGCGATTTACATTGAACGTTACATTCGCAGGCGGCATTCCTCAGCTGCCAACCGTCCATCAATATTCTCTGACGAGCCGGCAGCAAATTCGTTCTCGGTGCTATACTTCTCCCAGTCAGCGCAGCATCTCGACCTCAGAGCTACTATCGAAGCGACCGCTCATCGCATGCGGGAGGCAAAGCGTGCGGAGCTCACTCGGGCGAACGCCGAGCATGCACAGATTATGGCAGATGTAGGCAAAATGGCGCATCAATATGCGGAACAAGATGGTGTTCGTGTACATGTCAAGTCCTGCCGAAGATGTCAACGAACAGAAGACGCCGACAAAATGACTATCGATGTGCACGAATGGCCCCTTCCAGAAGATGACCTCACTACTGCGATGGTGGTCTTTGAGCTGGCGTGTCCCGTTGTTTTCGCCCATTGGCGTGCCATGACGTTCAAGATCCTGTGTGACGTCGGGTTGCCCAAACGCCAAAAGGCAGCAAACGCCAACCCACCCGTTATACTAGAGGCATACACGGGACTTGTCACATGGTCTACTTCCGACGCCTCTCATCGCATCACACTTGGCTCGACCAACCACTCTTTCTGTAGCTCCCGCTACAAGTCGACTCATATTCCGGCAGAAGAAGAGAGTGTCTTAGTTGGCAACGGGCTCGAGTATCGCCTGTTCGACAAGACCACGCGGACCTGGGCGGGAGGCCCCTTCAAAGGGGTGAGCATTGCTGATCAGTGCACGCAGAAGGTTCCTGCGGGCAGCGTTTATGCCTACCTTCAAGCCACCATATCGTGGACCGGTCATACCTCCAACCAGGTTATCGCGGGCCAGGCTGACTGCCCGAAGGAACTATCGTTACATGAGCACCTTGCTTTCGGTGCGCTGCGGAGCGGAGCACGCATACAGTGGCTGAACATCATGCGTGAGCTAGCATCGAACGCGCTCAGCTTTGAGAGGGAAGAAGTCCATACCCTTGTCACACAAGCGGCCTGGCAAATCGGAGAGCTTTCTGAGGACAAGACCCATCGTGAATGGCATGCGGAGCTGGCGAAGACTGAATTTGGCCGGCTTCTTGTCGATGAGTTGGCCGATCTTTTGAAACGCGTGGAAGTGAACTGGTTGCAGGGGGTGACTGTACGAACTATAAGTAAGCTCAAAGCACTATACTATGTCGTATTAGAAGTTGCTGACCGTTGATAGTTTCCTTGGCTTCTCGATTGCTAGCAGCGACCAGCGATGCTGACCTTCAAAACGTCACATGCAACTTGTTGCGTCATGCTCGAGATGTGACATTTAATTGGGTTCGCGAGCTCTCCGAGAAACTGCAGGCGAGCATCGAACAGAGTGAAGTATCCGGATACCAATCTCGGGTTTGCGAGATGGCAGCCACATGCTTGTCCTCATATGATGTTGATTCACGATATCTTCCCACCCTGATGCAGACCCACAACGACATTGCTATCGTCGTCCAATGTGCTATCGCCGTACATGACAATCAACCTCCGGCGCTAAACAAGACAGCGTCCGACTTGCAGAAGCTCCTTTCCCGACATCGCCGCTTGATGTATATGCTTGAACACCCTCTGCGAGAATCCATTTTGCAGGATTCCGATGGTCTCGATGATGCTATATCATCAATCTGGCCAAGCTATCGCCCCGGTACCAGCTGGCAGAACTTGCCTGATGCAAATGCCCGTTGGCTCACTTCCTGGACTGCTTCAGGCGGCAGACAAGCTGCACAGCAAGTGCACTTCAATTTGTTGACAGGACGCCTTCTCATTGATGCGAGACAATTGGGCCGCCTTCCGGCCGAGATTGTTACGCACCCGGTGTATACTCGAATATTCGGTCAGGTGGGCAATATGTGTTGATTTCCTCTGCAAAAAATTCTTACCTCATGCCATCTCGTTGCAGAAAGTTCTAGACATTGTGCCAGCGGACTTGCCGGGCATGGATTTTGCCACTCGCACGTTGATACATGGCTATCAAGTATGTTTATTTATGTCAATTTTTCTACTCCAATGTCCATGAACCTCACATATTCTAGGTCTCATTTACTCTCACAGATACCGCAGAGCTCATTGTCAAAGCACAGAAAGATCATCGCATCCTCCAACTTCTTCCCCACATTATTTTTGAAGGCGATTTTCCCAAATTCTTTGTTACGAAATACGTGCACTGGATGGACCTGAGCTCGGGGCTTATCGAGTTCCGCCCACTTGAGCGCTTGTGGGACTCAGACCTGAACAACTGGACCCTGCGCTTCTCCGAGGACTCATCCCGGCCATCCAGCATGACGCACGGCAGGTTGTATGTCCAGATGATTGATGTCCACAGTCCGACATTCCGCATGATTGCAAATCGCCTGAGCCCTCTGGAGTCGACGGAGCACATCTCGATCATGTTCGCAGTACGTGACCAGCTCCTTCGCATCGACCTTCCACGCTTCAGGCTGTCTTTCCATCTCAACGACGATCTGGAACTGGAGTCGCAGAATTTGGCCGGCATGGTTGTCGATGAAGACCAATCAACCGGCACGTTATTTGGCCTCCGCTCTCAGCTCATCTTGCGGGCAAAGGACGAGCAAATGCGGACTCTTCCACAAACACGGCATGTCCTAATCCCACATGGCGACGTGAAATTCACACAAGAGGGTGACTATGCGCGGGTCGACATAGTCAAAGAATTGGAGTCGAAGCGAATAGTGTATTACACTTATCGGGTCGACAACGATCTACGCTATCTTGCGAGCGATGGGAGCTTGACGAGCAAGCTTTTCAAGTGCTACCTACATGCGTTGACAAGCCACTGTCTACCGGATCCTCTGACTGGACGCACCGGAACAGAAGAGGCGTTACTTGAACTTCGTGCAGCTGGAGCATTCTCCTTCCAGAAGCTTGAAGCATATGATCTACAGCTACTTCATCTCATCGGTTCACTCACACCCAACCGCAAGCAGCATCATCTTCGCCGCTTGCCTTACATGCAAGAGGTGGATTGGATGGTCCTTCCTACTCTCGCGCAGCACCATGAGTTCTACATTGCTACGCAGGCCATCATTGAGCACGCCAAGACCCTCAATATATTCTACGACAATCCGATTGTTTTTGAGCACATGGAACGTGACAAAGCCTTGCGCGAGCGCGCTGCGAGACGGAACTATGGCCACTATCCCTTGGAGCTGGCAGACGAGTCGTTGTTGACTGTATCGGCAGATATGACCTACCACGCGAGAGATGCGTCCAATAGTGCAGGCATGGAAGAAGAATTTGCGGTTTTCACCGTATCCGAGCGAAGCCAGCGAGATCCAGCTGATCTTCAACACGCCTCTCTTCAACTAGTCAGCACAATCAAGACGTGGCAATCCATGGGGAGTAAGGAAGGCGGCCCAACATCGCTTTCCCTATCCTTCAGCCGCTACTGGGCAGACCCTCTACTGCAGAGAGACTGGCTCAAGCTCTATGATCTGCTTCGCCGAGGGGGATATTCTGTGATGACCAAATATCAGCTGGCCTTTTCGTTTGGCGCTATGACATACCTTGCACCCCATTTCCGGGCGTTCATCCCCACACTCTTGGCTTTTGCGACGAACCCACGGTTTGGCAACCTCAATCCACCCTCGTCTTCGTATTACAACTTGTCCGATGGGTTCGCTCCTGGCCGCTCAAGTTTGAAAAGGGTCATCAATTCTGCTGCCCGTGAGCTACATTCATCACCTGCCCGTAATCTCAGAAGAGACCATGGGGAGCGTGCAAAAGCTTTCGCTCGCCGACAGCTCACATACTACGAAGATCATGTCTCAAGGCTTGCTCATGAAATTGCTGGGCTCCTTCTTCCTCAATATCCTTGTGCTGCTGTGGATTGGCCAGCGGAGAACCCGAATTATGACATGTGGTTCAATGTAGCCCAATGCAAGGCAGCGGTGCTTGCATATTTCCGCAGTTGTTCCCGCAATCGCGCCCTTCTGGAGCACCTTCGTCAGGTAGATGAGGTTTTACACTCGCGCCGTCCTGTGGACAGTGTGATCGGAGATCGGTACTCGTTCGTCGCCAACTCGGACACACACGACCCCGTTGTCACGGGATTATCAATGCACAAACTCCTTTCCTCGCGTTCTATCCCTCTTGAGCAACTCCCCCTCCCATTTTATGGCGCGACAGAAATCAGTAGAGCTTTTGGAAGCCCTGCAGATACGAGCGATCTGAAATTCCTTCTCTCTGAGTTTCGCTCCATTTCTAGCAGTCAATTGCTGCGGCAATATGGCTCAGAGCTAGACCGTAGCAGGGAAGAGCTAGATGGTCGCCTTCCCCCTATCCTTCCAGACAGGGCTCCTGAATTATCCGCCTTGATCGACAATCGTGAAGGGTGCATTGCAGAAGTTGAAAGCTATCGTTCGTCAATCCATGAATCCTTGTCGCCTTCGACTCCTAGCGGTCGATCTCTTTCCCTCGCCGGCCTGTGGCCAAGGCTAACGCCCAGAGCATTGTTTGGAAACTTGACGTTTGCACGACGCGATGCCTTGACGTCTCCCTGGCGCAGCAGTCTCCTCTCTTATGCGCAAGCCTTTATAGGTTATCAGCGATCACATCGATTGATCGCCTTCGCTCTGCACGGCAAGGTTGAGGAGCTCTTCAAGGAGCTCGACAACGTCATCTTCAACCGAGATGATGCACTCCGTCAACCCGACTGGCTGCTAGTCCAGGTACTTCGTTTCGTGATCATCGTTGATACGCCCCACCGCATCCTGTGAGGGTATCTGCCCGGACTTTGCGCATTTCGCGACCGCGACGCATCACGTGACATCGCGACCTTGCCACCGTGATCGCGACCATGTCGTGACTCCCACGCCACTCAGACCCATTACGCGATCATGCTCCCGCGCTCTAGAACGTTGCCACCTGCCACCAGCACAGCCCTTCCCATCAGATTTCCATCAGACGCACAGCCCACGCTCCTCCCGACGTATTACCGACCATGCGATTCACGCCGCTCCCACACGACCCGGGTACCGCCCCAGTCGGCCATTGTTCTCGCAACCATTATCCTCTCCATTGTCCTGCCTCCCGCGACTTAGCGCCCTCGACTTCACGATATCGACATTTCGACATATCCACTCCGTCCCCGCGATCTCGGTCCCGCACTTGCTGAGCGCCTTGCGCACGAGTCGCAACTCAGCATCGCTGCGACCAGTCGCGGTCGCGACTTCGCACGACACTTCGATCGGAAGTCCCGCCGCGTGTTCTCGTCACCTGCACGCCGCCCTCCCACCATATATGGTCCTCCTTGTCCGTTCCCGCGCCTCGCGACCGCCGTTTCCCACAGTCGACGACGCTGCACGCTGTTTCCCACGCCCCGCCCATTATCCTTTGACAGCGCAGATCGCTCACCCGACCTCGTCGCCCGCCTCCCTCCTCGTCGCATGATGTCCCCATGATCCCTCCACATTGTATGTACCATGTGCTACGCTGCGATTGCGTCTTTTCTTTGTTTCTTGATGTTCGACTACGACTTTCTCGATCGCGTACATACGATAGGATCGCTACGTATAAATACGAGTCGCGTACGCCCTGCAATGCAAGTTTCGTTCCCCCCTCCGAGTCAGTAGCACAATTGGTGCTTCCTGAGCCCTTCTAGTATCGTATAGTCGATTCGCTCGACTTTGTCGTCTTCGCCGTCGCACATCGTCCACGTCCTCGTCCACGCCGTCGCCTTCGTCTTCGCCTATCGATCTCCTCGCTCTCGTCTTGTTCCATCGTTGCCCCGTCCTTGCGACTGCGTCGCCGGTTGTATAGTGCGTTCGCGACCGTGATCGCGTACGCCCCGGTGGTCGCAGCCCTTGTCGTAGACGTTCGACCGTCTGTCGGACGTTCTCCCGTCTTGTGTTGAGTGTTGCTTTTCTCCTCGACCTCTCGACTTCGTCTCCGGTCGATCGCGACCTGTTCGACTGCATTCTCGTATCCCCCTCTCATCCCCCCTCAGTCGGAGCGTGGCTATGATAGTCGCGGGACTCTGCTACTCCACTCGCACACCCGATCACGGTACCCTCCTCAGCGCTCTAGGGTCTCGGTTATAGAGTGCTTACCACCCTACTACCTGTGGGTGCCCATCACTTTTGGAGCCCACCGCGAGGGATTCAGCCAGGATTCCGCCGCGACCATCTTCCGCACCCTCGCCCTTCACTTCGCGTCGTCAGACTCGCGCTGCGACTCTAGCTGACGAAGTTCGCTCGAGCTTTGTCGTACCTCCCCCGCCTCTCGACGACACATCGGATCTCATCGACGACCTCTTCGAGGAGGTTCCCAGCCCCCAAGCGACTCACAACAATCTCCCAGAGAGCTCGTCTAGCAGCTACGAGCTTCTCGACGAAGGCGATCATCCACCTATCCCCGGAGGCTTCCATACTCCTACGCGATTGTACTCCCCGCATACTCCCTCGACTCCCGATCGTCGATCGCCACCAGCAGCGATCACACCTCCATCGCCTTCGCCTTCGCAACCCAGTACCTCGATCGCACCTCTTACTCGTCGTCCTCCCGTACCCCCAGCTCGCGTCGCAACTCCACCAACCACTCATCGCACCATGACGACTCCTATGCCCGCCCGAGGCGGCAAGACCGCGCCAGTATTCGACCCAGAGGACCCCCGCTCCATTCGGCGATTCTTCTCCGACCTCGAAACTCTGCTCGCACTCGCGGGTATCACCACCAGTCGGGAGAAGAAGGATTGGGCCAAGAAGTATGTCCCGATCAAGGTCGCCGACCTCTTCGACGATATGTCGGAGTTCACCGATCAGACCACGTTCGCCGACTTCAAAGTCGCAGTCGCTAAGCTCTATCCTGGTGCAGACGAAGATCGCACGTACACGACCGCCGACTTGCAGACCCTGCTCACACAGGCGCGTCTCAACTCCGATGTATCGCTCGACGAGTTCGCGGAGTACTATCGCGAGTTCCGCGTCATTACCAGCTTCCTCATTCGCAAGCAGCGCTACTCGCTCGAGCAGCAAAAGGCCGATTTCCCCCGCGGAATCCCCGACTCGCTCTGGGATCGAGTCCATGCGCGACTTCAAGTTCGCAAGCCCGACGTCATGCCGGGTGACAGCTACGATCTCGAGGACACCAACGCTGCCGCGCAGTTTGTCCTCCAAGCGAACTCGCGCTCATTCCGCATGGTCCCCGCGGTATCGGTCCCTCCTCCGCGTGCCGATCCTACTCCGCCGCCTCCCCCAGCTGGGACGCCTCTCATCAAGGCTGAAGACATAATCGCGTCGTTCATGCGCACCCTCATGCAAAACGGAGGATCGCTCCCAAGCGCAGCCCCAGTCGCACCAGTCGCCGCAGTCGCAGCCCCCGTCCCCGCAGTCGCGATCGCTCCCGCGGTCGCACCAGCGCCCTCTGCCGCCATGCAACGTCTCGCAGGTCGCTGTCTCTACGATGGGTCTTCCGACCATCGCATTTCAGCCTGCCCGGCGGTAGAAGAAGATCTCCGCGCTGGACTTGTTGTTCGCAACGCTGCGGGGAAGGTTACGCTTCCGAACGGAATGTTCGTCCCTGGGACCATTCAAGGCGAATTCCTCCGCGAACGAGTACACGAGTGGCATCGCCGCAACCCCGCGACGCGCCCAGCCGCTCAACTCTTCGTCGGCGTCGTCCCAGAAGACACTGTGCAAACGTTCGCGCTATCGACTGTCGATCGCATCGCTGCCCTCGAACAGGAGCTCGCCACACTTCGCAGCCATCAAACCCATCAGACCAACGCTCAGGTCTTCGATGGCGTCGAGATTACTCGACCTGCGAAAGGCAAGCGACCTGAGGCAGCACCAGCAGCTCCCCAACCAGCTCCCGCCCAAGCCGTGCCAACTACTCAGTCGGACCAGGCCCCGCCTGCTCCGGCACACCCTTATCGCGGCGCACGGGATGCTACAGCTGCTCCGATCAAGCCCAAGACTGTCCCTGCGGACCCACCCAAGGCGACCTCTCGCGAAGCGAACTATCGCAACAACGCCCCAGTGCATCGTCCGGAGATCGCGGACCAGGTGTTCGCGAGAGCTATGAAGGACTCCACGATCACCGTCACTCCCGAGGAACTCCTCTCGCTCGCTCCAGAAGTTCGCGCCAAGTATCGCGAGGCCATCACCCCTCGTCGCACGGTCAACGAGCAAGCGACCACTACGCCCCGTCGCGTCACTATCGAAGAGGTCGCAGACGAAGAAATCGTGTCGCCTGCCGCAGCGATTCAAGAGTCAGAGCAGCGCGTCTTCCTCAACTACGCCCCCGACCCTCGTCAAGCGACCAAGGAAGTCGTCTGGTCGGGAAGCAAGGAGCTCTACATGACCGACCCAGTGGAGATGTACCTCAACGATCTCAGCCCCGGTGAGGTCCCCGATCCCGACTACCTCACGGTCGCAAAGGAATCGCACGCTTTGCGATCGATCGACGGCCTGGTCGCAGGTCGCGCAGCTATCGAGTGCCTGCTCGATCCGGGATCGCAAGTCATCGCGATGTCGGAAGAAGTCTGCCACTTCCTCGAGCTCGCATACAACCCCGCGATCAAGATTCGCCTTCAGTCCGCCAATCGCGAGGTCGCGTACTCGCTGGGCCTCGCTCGCAACGTCCCAGTCAAGTTCGGGGACATGACGCTCTACCTCCAGATCCATGTTGTTCGCCATGTCGCGTACGACATCCTCCTCGGTCGCCCATTCGATGTTCTCACCGAGAGCATCGTTCGCAACTTCCGCGACGAGGATCAGACCGTCACGATCCGCAACCCCAACAATGGAGAAGCCCTGACGCTGCCGACATTCCCGCGAGGCCACCATCGGTTTCGCAAGGTATGCCCAGGTGGACCCCATTGAAGAACTCGACGATGACGAGGCCATCGCCATGATCATCGAAGGCGATGGCGAAGATGTCCGTATTCTTGCATATACCCCAATCGACTCCACGGACGAGTCCGCGATCAAGACCGCATACATCACCGCCTCAGAAGCTCGTTGCCACTTGCCAGAACACGCTGCGCCATCCTTCTTGAACAATATCTGCCCTGCCAAGCCTCATGTATCGTATCCGACTGCAGAATCACATCTCGATGCCTCGTATAACCCGCGCGACTCACCTTCTTCTTCGCGATCGCAAGCAACTCAATCGACATCGCCTCCCAACTCTCGCTCATCGCATCATCTTGGCACCAAATCGACAGCATCGCAGCATTTCTTGGACCCATCGTCGCCCTCCCCCTCGCATTCCGATCGCGCAACACACGATACCTTTCTTGGCAAGAAGAAATACAAGCCGGTCGCACAGAAGGTCCGCCCCGTACTCGGCACAGTCCATGAAGGGTTCCGCATAGAGCGTAAAATCATTGGCGATCCACTCGCTACACTCCCTCCGCTCTCGACGAATCCCCCACCCTTCACGCCTACTGGTCGCTACACGCAAGAACGCCACGACGCGATGGACAAGTTGCCGAACTACGATTTCCTCACTCCTACCGAGCGCGACCTTCTCCATCACACGATCGCACAGCAAAACGAAGCGTTCGCGTGGGACGACACTGAGCGCGGAAGCTTCAAACCCGAGTACTTCCCTCCCGTGCAGATTCCCGTCGTCGCACACGTCCCCTGGGTCGATCGCAACATCCCCATACCCCAGGGCATCTACGACGAGGTCTGCAAAATTATCAAGAAGAAGATCGCAGCCGGAGTCTACGAACCCTCGAATTCCTCTTATCGCTCCAAGTGGTTCTGCGTCGCAAAGAAGGACGGGAAGTCGCTCCGCATAGTTCACTCACTCGAACCCCTCAACGCCGTCACAGTCGCACACTCAGGCGTACCTCCAATGCAAGAACAGCTCGC
Source organism: Auriscalpium orientale (assembly GCA_019915035.1). NCBI lineage: Eukaryota > Fungi > Basidiomycota > Agaricomycetes > Russulales > Auriscalpiaceae > Auriscalpium > Auriscalpium orientale. The sequence continues at coordinate 730,275 of JAHLMH010000020.1, read as the reverse complement.
GGAGCAGTTCGGCGGTCGCTCCTGTGGCGGTATCCTCGACCTCTACGTCGGCTACGACGAGCGACTCATCGACGAGCGATCCCGCGATCTCACGACCTTCCAGACCCCCTACGGAGCTCATCGCCTAGTCACCCTTCCCATGGGCTGGACGAACTCGGTTCCGATTTTCCACGACGACGTCTGCTTCATCCTGCAAGAAGAGATCCCGCACCTCACTGTCCCCTTCATTGACGACGTTCCGATCAAAGGTCCGAAGTCCGACTATCGCAACGCGGATGGCACGTACGAGACGATCCCCGAGAACAAGGACATCCGGCGATTCGTTTGGGAACACCTTACCAACGTCAATCGCATCCTCCAGCGCATGCGATATGCAGGAGGAACGTTCTCGGGCACCAAGTCGATCCTGATCGCACGCGAGTTCACGGTACTTCGCCACCTCTGCACGCCCGAAGGACGCAAGGCCGACCCCACCACCATCTCTGCGATCACCAATTGGGGCCCCTGCAAGGATCTCTCGGATGTTCGCGCCTTCCTAGGCACAGTTGGCGTATGTCGCATATTCATCAAGGACTTCGCGAAGCACGCTTGGCCCCTCACGAAGCTCACGCGAAAGGGAGAAGAGTTTGTCTACGGTCCCGACCAGCTCAAGGCGCAGGAGTACCTCAAGAATGCGCTCATCAACTCGGAAGCCCTTCGCGCGATCGACTACGAATCGCCTGCCCCAGTCATCCTCGCCGTCGACACCTCCTTCATCGCAGTCGGCTATATTCTCGCACAAGAAGATCTCGACAACCCCAAGAAGCGATACTTCAATCGCTTCGGCTCGATCTCGCTCAACGATCGCGAGCGACGATTTTCGCAACCCAAGCTCGAGATCTATGGCCTATTCCGATCGCTGCGCACCCTGAGGATATATCTCATCGGCCTTCGCAACCTCATAGTCGAAGTCGACGCCAGCTCGATTAGCGGGATGCTCAAGAACCCCGAGCTAGTACCCACTGCGAGCATCAATCGCTGGATCATCGGCATTCTCGCCTTCAAGTTCACACTTCGCCACGTTCCAGGCGTCTTCCACGGACCCGACGGCCTCTCGCGACGTGTCAAACAGCCAGGCGATCCAGAAGAACCACCCGACGACGACTACGACGACTGGCTCGATAATCTGTACGGATTTTTGCTCGCGACTGTCACCGACTCCGCCACCGTCCCCCCGATCGCATATCCCTCCCCTCCCTCCCACTCGTCGCACGCAGTGTTCGCGTTGACCGAGGACGGTCAAGATTTCAGTAAGGAGGAGGAGGAGCCCGAGCTCCGTTACGATGACGTCCCCCGCACGGATTCAGCGCGCAAAGCAGACCAGCGACTAGACCAAGTTCGCGCATGGATCGAGAACCCAGTACGCCCAGAAGACGCTTCCGACAACGAGTTCGCGGCATTTGTTCGCTACGCGACTAGGTTCTTCGCGACTGGTAATCGACTATGGAGACGTTCAGCCAACGGCGCGCACAAGCAGATCCCCCTTCCCGATCGACGACTCGCTATTCTCGCCGATTGCCACGACAAGGTTGGACATCGCGGAGTCTTCGCAACTCGCTCCCTAGTCGGCGAACGGTTCTGGTGGCCATCATACGAGGCCGACGTGATGTGGTATGTGCGAACATGCCATATCTGCCAACAACGTCAAAAGCTTCAAGTCCTCATGCCGCCGACCGTCGCACCACCCGCTGGCTTGTTCGCGAAGATCTTTGTCGACACTATGCATATGCCCGCCTCAGGAGGATTCCGCTACATCGTCCAAGGTCGCTGTTCGCTCACCGCATACCCGGAGTTCCGTCTACTCAAGAAGGAGAACGCCGAGCAGATCGCGAACTGGATCTATCAAGACGTGCTATGTCGCTGGGGATCGCTAGCTGAAATCGTCACAGATAACGGCGGTCCCTTTGTCAAGGCTCTCGAGCATCTGGAGAAGAAGTATCACATCCGTCACATTCGCATCTCAGGCTACAACTCTCGTGCTAATGGCATAGTCGAACGCGCTCACTACGACGTTCGACAAGCACTCTACAAGGCCGCGAATGGAGATCAATCGCAGTGGTCCCGCTCCGCTTACACCGTTTTCTGGTCCGAGCGCATTACCACTCGCCGACGGATGGGATGTTCCCCATACTTCGCAGTCACCGGTTGCCACCCGATCATCCCCCTTGACATTTCCGAGGCGACATACCTCCAGCCGGCTCCAGACTCCATCCTCTCGACCACCGACTTGATCGCGCGACGTGCGATCGCCCTCCAGAAGCGCCACGACCAGGTCTCTCGCTTGCGATCCGACGTCTATGCCTCGCGACGAGCCAACGCTGAGCGATTCGAGAAGGAGCATGCCCACACGATACGCGATTTCAACTTCAAGCGAGGCGATCTAGTCCTTATCCGCAACACAGCCATCGAGAAGTCGCTCAACCGCAAGATGCGCCCGCGCTACCTAGGCCCTCTAGTCGTCATCTCGCGCAACCGCGGAAGTGCCTATATAGTCGCAGAGCTCGACGGATCAGTCCTCGACCGCCCCATCGCCGCTTTCCGAGTCATTCCCTACCTCGCTCGCCCAGGCATCACTTTCGACATAGGCGAAGTCGACATCGACACTCAGCGACTACGCGAACTCGAAGCAGCAAAGAGCCAAGGAGACGACGACGAAGAAGAGCCCCCAGGGTTAGACGACCAAGACGAAGACGAAGTCGCGACTTAGAAATCAATCGCATCATCATTCAACTTTCCTTTCCCCTTCCTCCCCACTGCTAAGTCGCTCGCGTCACATCGCTGAAGCGCAGGTTCACTCAAGATCAAGGACCTTAGCCTATGAAGGTTTACTGAGGCTTAAACAAAATTCTCTTATTTCGACTAAGTCGCGATTCACCCAAGTTCAAGAAGACAAGTCGCATTGTCAAAGCAGTTACGAGCTACAAGTACAAGTCAAAGTCCATTCGATCGCGCCTGCGCGAAGCCCCCGCCCATCGCCTACTCGTCGAACTCCTCCCAGTCCCACTCCTCGCCCGGGATCCTCGGCACGAGCCCGTCCAAGTGCATCTGATAGAAGGAGGGGTTGATCAGGCGCACCTCGTCCCACCAGCTGTTGACGAACGACTCCTTCTCCTCCCAGGTGCGCGCGACCATGCCCGCGCGCTTGTCGCGCATCGCCTTGATGATAAGTCGCATCGCGTCTGGATGCTCGGTGCCATCGGGCAGCGCGATCTTGTTGTGGAGCAGCTTGTCGATGTCGACCACGTAGGGGAGCTTGTCCGACCAGTCGCGAGGGCTGGGCGGCGGCGGAAGGAGACGGAGGCGTCGCCGCGGCTCAGCGCGACCCTTGCCCTTGTCCGCGATCGGCACTGCGGAGACTGGGCGCGAAGAACCTAGAATGAAGTCAGCAAAGATCGCACAGGAAACGAAGACGCGACTCACCCGCGACCGGGACCTCCACGTCCGCGAACAAGTCCAGCTCCGGCTCCTCGAAGTCGGCCAAGTCGCGATCCAGCGACTTGTCGCGCAGTACGACGTCTGGCGGCGACGGTTCAGTCGCTGCCCTCGACTCATCCAGGAAGAGCGGGGTGCGCTCACCTGGGATAGTCACCTGCGTCTGCGACTCGATCGGCGCTGGCTCCACGTCCTCGACCACGACCGCGGCAGCCGGCGCAGTCTTCGCGGTCCGCTGAGGCCGACGCCCTACGAAGGACCGAGGCGCTACTAGTCAACAAGTTGTCAGCACAATGCGATCCGACACGATGAAGACAGCACGTACCTTGTGCAGTCGGCGAAGACACCGCGACCGCCCTAGCCTTCTTGCGAGGCGTCTTCTGCTGCGGTTCCGGCGGCACAGCTTGCGGAGTAGGGAGCACGATCATCGCGCGCTGGTGGTCTGCTTGCGTTGGAACGGGCACGGGTCCGATGGCCTTCAGAGCCTTCGCGGACGGCTCATGCCACCCTGCGACCGTCCACCTCGTCAGCGCGATCGCACACAAGAAGAACACAATACGTACCCTGGGCCGACCACCCGCGCCATGCGCACGCCTTCTTGGAGTGCTTGCACTTCACGCAACTCACTACCCACCCTTTAGTGCGCAGCTCATCCTCCAGCAGCGAGCACTCGGGGATCGAATTGGTTGAGGTCTCCGCGCAGTAATCGCAAACCTACGAGAATGGACGATCAGTACGCGATCAAGACGAAAAGGGATCGCGACTCACCGAAGTGGAGATCTTCCAAGCGAACTCCTTGTTGGCGATCCGCGAGCGTAGCGCCGCCGCGCGCACCTTCTCCTCGGCGAGCCGCGCCTCGCGAGCGGCAGCGGTCTCCCTCCTCGACACAGCGGGGGCCTTCCGCTTCTTGGGAATCACCGCGACCGGCGCGGGGGCCTCCGACTCGACGTCTTGCTCCTCCTCGCCCGACCCGTCTTGCGATCCGTCCAACTCGTCCCGCTGCGCGACCGCGATCGGCGGCAGAGAGAGCGGGCGTGGCGACTTGCGACCCTCCAGCACGCGCGGATCGATCGTGGCGGGAGGGGCTTGCGCGACGAAGTTGTTGACGGGATCCGCGCTATCGAGCATCGCCGCCCAGTATGCGTCCTCATCCATCTAGAGCGACATGGTTAGCAACGACTCCTAGCGATCAAAATCGCAGACGTACCTCTGGTTCTTGAAGCCTCTCCACTCCATCCAACAGCCCCTCCGCGACCTCCAGCCACGCGTCCGTCCCGTGGAGCGCGTACCGCTCTCGAAAGTCGGTCTGGATGACCGCGAGTTCAGTCTGCGCGCCCTCGTAGCTCGCGCCGAATTTCTGACAAGACAGCGTCAGTCGCTAGCAAACACAACGGATCGCGCATCACTTACCAAGGCACGCGCCATTCCATTCACCCATGCGACTTGCTCCAGCTCGGTTGCGTCCGCGTCGAACTTGTCGAACTGGGCCCTCGTCCTTGCGATCACTTTGGCATCGGTCATCCGGATGGGGGTGATGTTGCGCGACTGAGCCATTGAGAGGTGAGCGCCAGAGGTGAGAGTAGAGAGGAAGTAGGAGATGCGGACAGCCAGCGATCGCAGCCCGCCTTTTATCCCTTTGCGACATCGCTTAGCGCCCTCTTTGGAGCGATCGACTTCGCCAAATTTTCCATCCGACATCGCGCCACTCCTCGACTTCCCGACTCTCGCCGACCCCCGGAATACGATCGCGGCACTGTCTCAGATCGACTAGGAATCCAGCTACACCGATCGAGCGACGTGACTCATCAAGCGCTCATGCACCGCCTCGCGACTAGCGCTCGCGACTTGTTGCAGCATTGTCCCCTCCGCTTTCGCTCCATCGCTTCCCACGCACGGCCCTCGTCCCCCGACAATTCTCCCCGACTTCCCCCGGCTTGCTTCTCCCGCCCCGACGCGCCCGCTACTCGCTTCCGGCATGCCCGCGACCCACTCCCACATTCGACCATCTCCGCATCGACTCACACGATCGCACGCACGCCGCACTGACCGTGGACGGTCAGGATTTCAGTAAGGAGGAGGTGATACGCCCCACCGCATCCTGTGAGGGTATCTGCCCGGACTTTGCGCATTTCGCGACCGCGACGCATCACGTGACATCGCGACCTTGCCACCGTGATCGCGACCATGTCGTGACTCCCACGCCACTCAGACCCATTACGCGATCATGCTCCCGCGCTCTAGAACGTTGCCACCTGCCACCAGCACAGCCCTTCCCATCAGATTTCCATCAGACGCACAGCCCACGCTCCTCCCGACGTATTACCGACCATGCGATTCACGCCGCTCCCACACGACCCGGGTACCGCCCCAGTCGGCCATTGTTCTCGCAACCATTATCCTCTCCATTGTCCTGCCTCCCGCGACTTAGCGCCCTCGACTTCACGATATCGACATTTCGACATATCCACTCCGTCCCCGCGATCTCGGTCCCGCACTTGCTGAGCGCCTTGCGCACGAGTCGCAACTCAGCATCGCTGCGACCAGTCGCGGTCGCGACTTCGCACGACACTTCGATCGGAAGTCCCGCCGCGTGTTCTCGTCACCTGCACGCCGCCCTCCCACCATATATGGTCCTCCTTGTCCGTTCCCGCGCCTCGCGACCGCCGTTTCCCACAGTCGACGACGCTGCACGCTGTTTCCCACGCCCCGCCCATTATCCTTTGACAGCGCAGATCGCTCACCCGACCTCGTCGCCCGCCTCCCTCCTCGTCGCATGATGTCCCCATGATCCCTCCACATTGTATGTACCATGTGCTACGCTGCGATTGCGTCTTTTCTTTGTTTCTTGATGTTCGACTACGACTTTCTCGATCGCGTACATACGATAGGATCGCTACGTATAAATACGAGTCGCGTACGCCCTGCAATGCAAGTTTCGTTCCCCCCTCCGAGTCAGTAGCACAATTGGTGCTTCCTGAGCCCTTCTAGTATCGTATAGTCGATTCGCTCGACTTTGTCGTCTTCGCCGTCGCACATCGTCCACGTCCTCGTCCACGCCGTCGCCTTCGTCTTCGCCTATCGATCTCCTCGCTCTCGTCTTGTTCCATCGTTGCCCCGTCCTTGCGACTGCGTCGCCGGTTGTATAGTGCGTTCGCGACCGTGATCGCGTACGCCCCGGTGGTCGCAGCCCTTGTCGTAGACGTTCGACCGTCTGTCGGACGTTCTCCCGTCTTGTGTTGAGTGTTGCTTTTCTCCTCGACCTCTCGACTTCGTCTCCGGTCGATCGCGACCTGTTCGACTGCATTCTCGTATCCCCCTCTCATCCCCCCTCAGTCGGAGCGTGGCTACGATAGTCGCGGGACTCTGCTACTCCACTCGCACACCCGATCACGGTACCCTCCTCAGCGCTCTAGGGTCTCGGTTATAGAGTGCTTACCACCCTACTACCTGTGGGTGCCCATCATCGTCTGATTCAGTGCATCTCATGATTGTGTCATGAACAGATTGAGGGCAACTTCTTCGCGAGGAGCATCCAGACTCAGGTTGCTCGCGAGATGATATCACCATCTTCCGGGCGCAATACCGTCTTACAACTCAACATGGGAGAAGGGAAGTCGTCGGTCATCGTGCCCCTGGTAGCCGCGGCATTGGCAGACGGCACAACGCTCCTCCGGGTGATTGTACTGAAAGCACTATCCAATCAGATGTTCCAGCTGCTGGTAGAAAGGTGAGCTTCCTATAAAGTTCGTCTTCGATAGTAGTCGGGGGGCTGACGCACTCTGCCCAGGCTTAGTGGCCTCGCTGATCGGCGAGTCTATTTCATGCCCTTTTCTCGACAGATACAGGTTGACAAGACTCAAGTTGCGTACATCAGGATGCTCTATGAGCAGTGCTCTCGAGTGGGTGGGATCTTGGTTACTCAGCCAGAGCACATCCTTTCCTTCCGGCTCATGGGAATGGACAAGATTCTCACCACCAGGACTTCGCAAGACGAGGAAATTGCTAGCGCACTTTATCAGGCCCAGCATTGGCTCAACATGCATTCCAGGGATATCCTTGACTAAGGCTCCAACCATTTCATTTATTTACTGTCTATACACGGTTTTCACCATTTATATATACTATTTGTTTAGCATAGGTATGGTAACTGATTACTATACAGTTTTATACACAGTAAATGGTTAGTCAAGATGTCTGGCCAATGGCCCCGGAGCATGGGGCATGAATGTCTGTGAGTGTGACACGCTCTAGTCACATATGAGTTACAACGTGACATCACAGTCTGTGTGATGCGTATGCCGACTCGTGCAGGCCGGGGCATCTACGACTAAGGTATCGGAGGTTGTCCGATGGACGTAGATAGTGCCAAAACAATATATTATGAGCTCATAACATAACAAAAGCTCGTAATTTCTGAGCAGTAGAGGTTTTCATACAGAAGTTGATGAGCGCGCTTGAGAAGGTCCCTTCCCACGATGTCTCATCCTCAGGCTGCCTCCAGCTTCGCACCACCTGCTGCAAGATCGTGAGCTCCCCAGCCCGGCATTCTGCATTTCGGCGATTCACAGCAAAGCATTCCACCGACAAGTGCCTCCAGAATAGTGCCGCGGTGACGCCGATACGTGACGTCAAGACACGATGGATTTATATGCATGCGATGATCGAGTGCGGTGCCATTTTGAAGCTGGCAAGTTCTTACTATTATCCATGGCATCGCTAATTTACACATACCGGTCTTATAGGCCATCAATGCATGGGTACGTGAGCGAGCAGAGCTCGATGAGCTTGCGCTCCAGCCTGCGGACTGGAAGACACTGGAACACCGTGACTTTCAGTCGATATTGAAGGTACGTTACTCTTTACTCTTGTGATCAGGCTCAACGCATCTCACGATGTCGCGTGAGACACGATCCTCCTTGCGCACTGGCCTGGTCTGCTTCCCACATCTTGTGTCCCTTAGAGAACCGTTTAAACCGTTTATTTACTGTTTAAATACTCTCTACTTACTGTATACCATGTATTTACTGGATTTTGGTAAACGTAAACTAAATGGTTGGAGCCTTATCCTTGACGAAAGCGACGAGATACTGCACGTTCGTTACCAGCTTGTGTATACCATGGGGCAGCAAAAGCCTCTCGAAGATTCGCCTGACCGATGGCAGCTCGTACAGGACATCCTTTCACTCGCCAGAGCACGCGCTCCTGATATCAGGAACGAGTTTCCCGAAGACCTGGAGCTTGAAGAGGAACCTGGAAGCCGCTTCCCCTCCATGCGTATCCTCGGTGCAAATGCTAGTCAGGCGCTCACTTCCCGGATTGCTAACGACGCAATGAACGGACGCCTGCCGAACGTCTCCTTTGCTCCGCTTTCGCCAGGCGACCTCGCCATTGCTCAAGAGTTCATCACACAGAAGGACATTGATGAAGACAATGTCAAGGTTCTGGAGTCGCACGCCCGAGCAAGCGGGACATGGAAAGTTTTGTTGTTGCTTCGAGGCCTTCTCCATGACAGCGGGGGGATCTTAGTGCATGTCCTGAAGGATCGACGCTGGCGCGTGGATTACGGGCTAGACCCATCGCGATCTTTGCTGGCTGTTCCCTACCGGGCGAAGGTGAGTCTTCCTTCGGTGGCTATCAATACCGTTCCCTACTCACCCTCTGCGCTAGGACGTGCCATCTTCTCGTGCTGAATTTGGGCATCCCGACGTTGCACTTGCTCTGACGTGCCTTAGCTATTATTACACGGGCCTGACGAAGGCTCAGCTGCACACAGCGTTCGACATGCTGATGAAAACGGACAATCCCAATCTGGAGTTTGAGGGGCGTTGGGTGCGCAGTGGCGACATTCCTCTCGCATTCCGTCAGCTTAGTGGCGTGAACATCATGGACGCAGATCAGTTCGATCGTTTCTTGGTGCCACTTTTCTCGAAAAATCATGCAGTTATCGACTTCTTTCTCTCTCAAGTCGTGTTTCCCAAGGAGGCGAAGGAATTCCAGTACAAGTTGTCAACATCGGGCTGGGACCTGGCAGAGCGGAAGGCGCACGTGACGACGGGTTTCAGCGGCACCAACGACAATCGATACTTGCTGCCGACCTCCATCACGCAAGAGGATCCCATCAACCAACTTTCCACAAATGCTCTCGTTCTCCGCTACCTCCTTCAGCCGGAAAATGACCACTACCTTTGCATTCGAGGCTCTACTAATGAACCGACATCTGCACGCAGTTTCGTCCGTCTCTTGGTGAAGCAGCAGCCCGAAATACGCGTGCTCTTGGATGTTGGTGCGCAGATGTTGGAACTGCAAAACAAAGAATTGGTCGAGCACTGGCTTTCCCTTCGGCCAGATGTGTCCGCGGCGGTTTTCTTCACCGACGACGACGACCTCGCCGTCCTTTCTCAAGATGGCACGGTGGAGCCGCTCATCTCTTCTCCGTTCAAGCAGCAGCTTGATCGATGTGTCGTCTATCTCGACGATGCACACACGCGGGGTACGGACCTCAAGCTGCCTCTAGAGACTCGTGCAGCGGTGACTCTGGGTCCCAAAGTAACTAAAGACAGGCTCTTACAAGGTATGCTCTGGCCTTCGTGAAAACGGCCCCGACTTACCCAGTGCGTCAGGTTGCATGCGTATGAGGCAGCTGGGCAACGGCCAATCTGTCATGTTCTTTGCTCCCCCGGAGATCGACAACCGCCTCCGGGCAGCCGCAAGTAAAGGGACCATTGACCAGATCCACGTTCTGGACATCCTTCGATGGAGCATGCTCGAGACCTGCGCAGACATTGAGCATCACATACCGCAGTGGGCTCTGCAAGGCCTTGACTTTTACCTGCGTGACCGCGCCTCACGAGATCACGCCATAGATGGAGATGTCGTGGCCCTCCGCAATGGCTGGCTTCAAACCGAGGCCCGCACGCTCACAGAAATGTACCGGCCATCGAACGGCTCGCAGGGGCCCGAGCATCAGACTATTTTCGAGATTCCTGCCCTGCGCGCGCGCCTGGAGATGCTCGGCGTGTCTTCTATCAATGATGTACGGACGGAAGAGGAGCAAGAACGCGAAGTCAGTCACGAGATGGAGCGTGAGCGACAGGTCGAACGGCCTGCGAAAAAGCCCCCGTCTGACCACAGAGTACACCCAGACGTTCTCAGCTTTGTTCGCACCGGCCTTATTCCTACTGGGTCTACACAGTTTGGCATGCTCTTCCGTCCGCTACGCTCTTCTCAGCCACACGACCCGCCCGATGTCTGGTCTCAGCAGCTGGTCGCCACCGTTGACTTTGTGACCACAATAGCAGAAAACAATCCGCACCGTGTCAGCGACTACATGCGACCCGTCAACTGGATCCTGTCGACCACCGCGAGCGGTGTACTCAAGCTGGTCGCCGTGAGCCCCTTCGAAGTTAACCGCCTCCTCCCACACATCCGCGAAAGCACTGCTGTCCATCTACACATCTACGCCCCGCGTGTCACCCGCACGATGAAATCGTTTGCGTCGCTCCAGTACTACTCCATCCCACCGCTTCCACTCACCGGCTGGGCACCGCCGCCTTCGCTCATACGCTCGCAGCTTAGTCTCTTTGCTGGGCAACTGTACATGGAAGACTACGAAACCTATGTTCAGCTGTGCGCGTTCCTGGGAGTGCAAGTGGCCCCGGGTGCGCCGGAGCGCGCCATCACACTATTCCGCGATAGCCCGCTGCCTGTGCTGAGGGAGCTCATTGGCCTGCGGCGGAAGGGCATGAGCTTCTTGGCGACGCATGTTGGTCAGATGCTGCACTCGCGGCCGTTGACGACGGAGGACTTCCGCTAAGGCTGTCGTTGACGATCAATTAATCCCGTCCATATAGTTATCATTCCCCGTTTATACCTGGCATTGCTAGTGGCATGATCGTATTGTTGTATTGCGAATACTTCCTCCTCGTCTTGGAATCACTTACGCCATAATATTGCACGTCGATATGGTGTGTGTTATCACGAGTCACTCCATAATGCCGTCGTGTGGACCTGACATCGAGCCCATAGCGCTATCAACGGGCACTGCTACTAGTCAGGCAATATCCAGCTATAGAGTTCTGTGCTCAGGAGATGGGACCTTGGCCAGCAATCCAATATCCTCGTGGTGCGACTGCAATATGAGCAGTCTGCAGCTGCATAGTGCGATTGTCCTCGGCACGAACTAAGAATACAACATCATGATCGCGTAAAGACCGAATGGCCCTCCATAGGAACCAAAACATGGCTACAGGTCAAATGAGGGCGACCCAGCCAAACTTGCCACTAAAAAACTGCGTTCCATCAGCGATGCCCCCCTCGTATGAAGCCCTCCGTCTGCCGGAAAGTGTTGATCTGACTTTCGCTCTCCAACATCATCTAACATATAGCGACAATCAGTACGCCATCGCCGCAGCACGCACAAGGCCGCTCACCTCTTCCGCCATCCTGTAGATATCCGAATTCGGCCTGTTGTACATCATCGAGTTCGCAAACATCAAGTACACGTCGCGCTGGAACTCGGCCGAGTTCACAATACCGCCATCCTTGATGCGCATCTTGATCGTCTTGAGGTCAATCGGCCTCTTGACAATGTCACGGTAGTCCGGCGCCTCGGAGTTCTTGATCGGGTTGTGGAAGATGTTGCCATTGCGGTGCTGCGATATCTGCGAGTGCAGCATGATGATAACGCTTTGGAATTTTTTAGAAGTTTGCGGGACCTCGTGCGCGGGGCGGTTAGACCGGCGTCGTGATGGACCTGGCGGTACGTGAGCGTAAGAAAATGATGCGCAAAGCGGAGCCATACCGGGGTCCTCCTCATCTGCGGGAGTTTCATCGCGCTGTCGTTTCTTTTCGCGCTCGGACTCGACTTCTGCGGTCTCTGACGCTTTACGCTTGCCTAGAGTCATCTGGTCAGCGATTGTAGGCAGACTTTACAGCCGCATGACTTACGACCTGACTTCCGCTGTTCGACCTCCTCTCCAGCCGGCTCTTCAACTTCCTCCTGGACTGGCTCTTCAACCTGATATTCTTCTTGCTCTTCCTCGATCTTCTCCTCCTCCTCTTCTTCTTGCTCTTCTGCCCGCTCTTCCTCCTGCTCTTCCTCCTGTTCCTCCTCGAGTGGCTGGACCGCTTCTGATGATTCGCCCCCTTCTACTGGCTGGAGTACTTCTAGCGACTCGCCCACATCTACTGGCTCGTCTAATTCTCCTGAAGTGGACTTGACGGAGACAACATCCACTTCGGACCGGTCGTCGTCGACTTCGGTGTGAGCCGACGGCTCGGGCGATGACTCGATTTCTGTGGCGGAAACGATGAGAAAAAGGTCTAGTCGTCCTGCGATACTGGACGTACCAATGATTTCCTCTGCCATTTCCACATCTTCAGGGCCTGCGGACGCAACCTCCTCTTCGTCTGCAGGTGTTTCTTTCTCGTCCTCCACAACGTCTGATTCCGGGGTTTCGGCCTTCTCCATGAGCTCTGAAGAGGTGGTCTCCGGAGTTTTGTGCACGGCAGCTTTGGGAGAGGTGATCGAGGAAGACACGGCTTCCGCTACAGTTTCTGCCACCTCTACCTCTGGAGACGGAGGAGGCTTCGTTGCTTGACTATCCGCAGGCATTGCCGGCTCTGATTGGTTGGACTCAACTTCGTGGACCTGGACGCAATGAATCGTGATGAACGACGGCGGGAACGAGGACGTACCTCCTGGGGAGGCTTTTGGCTGCTGATCGGAACACGAGCTTCCTCAGCTTCCTCAACTAGCACCGGTGGCGTTGCCTCCTCCACCTACGGCAGCTTTGAAGAGACTACAGTTATCTATTCACGTTCCACGTACCTCAGCAGCCACGATGCCTAAGTCTGCCTTGATCTTCTCGTCCCATGCGCCTGACCGGATGGCGTCAATCTCTGAAACAACGGCTCTGATCCACGTCAAAAGGAGAGGCGGTACGTATTATGCACCACGCACTTGAATCGTGTTTCCTCCGCGAGAATGAGGTCTCTGAGCTCAAGGACGCGAGCTTGGTAGAACTTCTGCGCCAGTCTCAGATTCGACTGACCTAAACAAATATGAGAATGTTTCGTAAATGAATCTGGCTCATTGCATACCGCGGCGAGGGACTTTATCGGTCTCTGAGCTTTGTGCAAGTGCTCAACGTGTGGCACGTGGCGAAGCGCGTCGAGAGACGTACCTCTCCAGTCCGGCTTCGCTGAACAAAGTAAGATATATTGTTTGACATGCCTACATAACATCTCAGTCTCCGATGTCAGCGCGTGGGGGATGATGGCGAACTTGAGAGGAGAAGGTTGCCTCCGGGCGCGAGATCAAGGGATGCTCTGAAAGGATATGGGAGACGGCATCCCAGTTATCTGCGCCGAGGTCGAAGACGGCCTGTGCGAGGAGGAGACGCTCGGTGTTGTTGAGGTCGTCGGGGGCGAGCTGGGGGGCGGGTGAGCTATGCTGGCGACGCGACGAGCGAGTGCCGGGAGGCATGGCGGCGGCGGCGTGGTGGTCGGGAGGCCACGGGGGAAACGCGAGGAGGCCGGCCGGTGGCTGTGCTGGTTGACGGCGGTGACGTCCCATGTTGGTCGTTGAACTGCGCGTCGCTTGCCTTTCCTCCACCACCATGATCCTCTCCGCCCTCGCCCCCCTCGCCCTCGTCCCCCTCGTCGCTGCAGCCGGCGTCCACAGGCTTCCCCTCAAGAAGCTTGCCCCCGTCGCCAGCAACCCTACTCTCGAGGGCGCCTACCTCGCCAACAAGTATGGCGCCCAGTCGCCCTCCCAGATGCCGCTCATGGGCGCAGGAGGCGCCGGCCGTCACATGAACCCCGTCCGCCTGGGACAGGGCAATGACGACCTCTACTGGACTCAGGAGGAGGCTCTCAAGGGTGGTCACGGCGTTCCTCTCACCAGTCAGTGCCCGTTTGCCTCCGCAGCAGTCTGCACAATCTCATCGTCGTGGAAGATTTCATGAACGCTCAATACTACACTGAGATCTCTCTGGGTACGCCTCCGCAGACGGTAAGTCATGCAATACGTCTCATGTGAACTTTGCTCATCCTCGTAACGCAGTTCAAGGTCATCCTTGACACCGGGTAGGCGTCATTGCATCATGTTCCGCGTTCGTCTGTCTGATTACGAAAACAGGTCGAGCAACTTGTGGGTGCCGAGTACGCAGTGCACGTCGATAGCCTGCTTCTTGCACACCAAGTACGATTCCTCCGCGTCGTCTACCCACAAGGCCAACGGCAGTGCCTTTTCGATCCAATACGGCTCCGGCTCTATGGAGGGCTTCGTCTCCCACGACAAGTTGGTTATCGGAGATCTCACCATCAAGAACCAGCTGTTCGCTGAGGCTACCAAAGAGCCCGGTCTCGCCTTCGCGTTTGGCAAGTACGTATCTTGGTTCGTGGCCACCCAGACGCACCTCTCATCGTTTCGGCATAGGTTCGACGGCATCCTTGGACTTGGGTACGACACAATCTCGGTGAACCACGTCACGCCTCCCTTCTACGAGATGGTGAACCAAGGCCTTCTTGACGAGCCTGTTTTCTCCTTCCGCCTTGGGGATTCCGAGGACGATGGTGGCGAGGCCATTTTCGGTGGCATCGACCCGAAGGCCTACTCTGGCAAGATTACTTATGTTCCTGTTCGCCGCAAGGCCTACTGGGAAGTTGAGCTTGAGAAGGTGTCTTTTGGTGATGACGTGCTTGAGCTCGAGAACACCGGCGCAGCAATCGACACCGGTTCGTGCAGCCTGCTTATTGCAGCGCGTTGCCTGCTCATACTCTCCACCAGGCACTTCCTTGATCGCTCTTCCCACCGATGTTGCGGAGATGCTTAATACGCAGATTGGTGCCAAGAAGTCTTGGAACGGCCAGTACACCGTGGACTGCGCCAAGGTCCCCGACCTGCCCGACCTCTCTTTCTACTTCAACGGCGATGCCTACCCGCTCAAGGGCTCCGACTACATCCTCGAAGTCCAGGGCACCTGTGTGTCTGCGTTCACTGGCCTGGATATCAACCTTCCAGGTGGATCTCTCTGGATCATCGGTGAGTAACGTTGACGTGCATTGCGCCTTGTCTCAAGTCTAATTGCCTTCTGCTAGGCGATGTGTTTTTGCGTCGTTATTTCACGGTGTATGACCTTGGACGGAACGCGGTCGGTTTCGCGAAGTCCAAGTAGTAGAATCCAATGATTCGTAGTGATTGCGCGTTTGTCGTGACTGATACCTCTGTATATGATATAAGCACACGGTACTCATAATGGAACAGTCGCCACGATACTTGCCTGGATAGCTGAGGCCACGTTTCGGGCTGCGGTTACCTGGTCATTTATATATCTGCTGCTGTAGTTGTGACCGGCCCGACTTCTTTCTCCCCCGACATCATTCGACGCTTTAAGTTGATGGGTCTTGCCCTGTAGTTGTTGGTTGAGGATGTGTTGCAACGGTGTGGGGGTTGGATGCGGTGAGCTGAGATGATCCAACGCTCACTAGGAAAGACCGGAGAGGTCGCTCCGCCGCCTCGGATTAGAAAAGACAAGTTGGTCGTCCGCGCAACTTCACCGCATCCCTCCATGTTCCGGAGCAGTCTCGCCCTCCGTGGTATGGGTGGCTTGATTTGGGGTGGCAAAGGAGAAGGTCGTCCTTGGGGGCTAGGCGAAGGAGGCCCCGGTTTAACGCCAGCATCATCCGCGCAACCCTCAGCTTTTTTGTCCGCACCGTGCACTGTCACTCAACACACTTCTTTGGCGGACGCTCTTGCGTTCCTCGCCAGGTGACGCAGCGCATCCACCCCACCCTCGCGATTGCCTGCCGCCAGTCAACCCTTCATCGTTGGCTCAGGCTTGTACTTTTATCGTTATGTAAGTGTCCTCCTCTGCTGTCCCTTTCGTTGACTTGAGCACGCTACTCATCGTCGGCCCTGCTGTCCGTGTCGTCTTGCCTATCTTTTAGTCCGTGGCATTCGTCGGACCTCAGTCTGAGTCAACGAAGTCAGCTATCCTCCGCGCAGGCAGTGATTTGCATTTGGGCGCTCTGGACGACTTCAACAACTCGCACACCACAACCGTCAACACCGAGCACGCCGCTCGGCGCGTTTCTGCTCATCTGTCCCCTCGAACGTTCACCCCGTCATCCTGAATGAACCCTTTCGACTCTGGTCCCCGGAGTCGTAACGGCGTCGCGAGCGCAGACGAAGATGTGCCGCTTTTGATCTCACGAGTGGACGACCCGTCCTCTGACCCATACTCGCGGTCTCATCAATACCCTCACCACCAAGACCCCTACGCTACATCGCCGCAGGCGGGTTTCGACATGAGAGGGGCTTCGTCGTCTCGACATCACCTCGATGACGATGGCTGGAACCGGGCGCAACACCCTCACTCTGCGCGTGGCCACCCATCAATGGACGACCATTACCATCGCCGGGACCTGTACGAGGAGGATGGCATAGCCGCTGGCTGGGCTCGTAGCTCAGCGGAGATGCACTATGCGTCTGCTGGCAGAGAATGGGTGGACCACTACGAGCACTCCTACGCAGCGTACGAGGCAGACCCGTGGGGTGCGAGCGGATCTCATGATGGTCGCGTCCCCGACCGTGGCTGGCGCACACCGGCCGTTATGGACAGACGTGAGGAGCAGGAGGCGATAGGCTGGCAGCGAGGTGGTCAGCGGGACGCGGGGGTGCAGGCTCGGAGGGGAGAGTCTTGGGAGCCACGTTACGACCAACGACGTCAAAACGACTGGAAAACGCGGAACTCTCAAGACGACCGCTCGTGGCAGCCGTCTGCGTCATGGCAGTCCTCGACAAAAAATGGGAACGGCAACAATCAGGGCCAGCGAAACCAGAACAACAAGCGTCACCAGCAGCAAAATCGTTCGAAAGGGGGAAAGAAGAATCGTCAAACCCCGCAGCAGCAGCAGCAACAGCAGCAGCAAAGGCGCGACTGGCGGAACGATGACTTGCAGTTGAACAAGTGAGTGTATCCATTCGCTCACACCCACGAGGTTCTTACAGGATGTGCCAGCTGGACCCGACGAGAAGTCACTCCGAAGACTGTCCAGCCTCCTGGCAAACAACGGCAAGCGCAACGCACCCCCTCACGATCTCGCTCTCCCGTCGAGTCGTACCGTTCTTACCGTTCAGACCACAGTCGGTCCAGGTCGCGTTCCCTATCTCCCAAGCGTAGACGCCGTGACTCCAGCACGGCTCAGAACAAAAGTCGCAGTCCTCAGCATCGCCGCAACGAACGAGAGAAGGCAAGATACTCGCGATCGCCTGTGTCCTCGCCACATCATGGCTCGTCTCCCGTTCGATCTTATTCGCCTCGCCGCATCCCTTCACCGCGACGATCACCACCTTTGCGAGACACTTCCCCACGACAACAGCCCCCATCTCCAGGAAAGGCTGCACCGCCCGCGAGGGACAAATCTCCTGGTGAACAAAGAGGTCGGAGCACTGAGAGAGCCCGAACCGTTTCGTCTCGGTCAAGCTCAACCTCCGGTAGGAGTCGCAGTCGTAGTATGAGTATGAGCCCTGCCGAACGTCCGAAGGCCTTACACCGTCTTCCTGAGGCGACGCCACTATCCGCAGTAATGCCGCCACGACAAAACCAGCAGCGGAGTCAGGGCAAGCTTCCCCCGCGAGACAATGGCTGGCCGAAGCGCGAGCGCGGTGCTGCAAATGGATCATCAGCAGACGCCAAAGCACCTCCTGGCGATGCGGCGGATGCGGCCGTTCTCATGCCCCCGCCTGCACTACCTGCGTCTGTCGTGTCATCACAGGTCACGCCACAATCTCCTGATATTCCCCGCACATCTTTCAACAAGCCTACGTTCAAGCCGATGGGGATCGCTAGCTCCGCTGTGAAGAGGTTTTTTCCTGGTGACGACGACGATGCTGATCCCAGCCCCACCACCCCATCTCCCGCTACTGTCCCTTCAAACTCTCGCATTCCTGCTACCTATCCAGACGAGCACCCAGCGTCAAATGGACAGGATACAAGACAAGAACAGCTGCCAACCCCTCCCAGTGGATACGGACACCCGAAAGTCCAAGATTTGCGCTCAAGAGACTATGGCTCCACTCTGCAAATCCGGAGCCCGTCTCCAGCTCGTGGCTCGTCAGATCGTACATCCCATCCTGACGAACGGAGAGAAACGCTGCACTCGACTCCAGCGCACATGCGAGACTTTGACCGAGAGGAAGTTAGCAGGCCGCATACTCCCACGAGGGCCGACCGGGACGAACTGTATTCTATCGTCAGCCAGGTCGGTGAGGGTACTTTTGGAAAAGTCTACAAGGCTCGCAATACCATGAACGGTCTGAACGTGGCGCTGAAGCGCATCCGCATGGAAGCAGAGCGCGACGGCTTTCCTGTCACCGCCATGCGCGAGATCAAGCTCTTGCAGTCCCTGCGGCATGACAATGTCGTGCGGTTGTACGAGATGATGGTGTCAAACGGTATGTATTTCGCCGAAGCTGTTGGAAGTAGCGAACTCATCCTTCGTAGGATCCGTGTACATGGTGTTCGAGTATATGGACCACGATCTCACAGGCATTTTGTCGCAAAGCGGCTTCTCCTTCACCGATGCTCACCTTAAGTCCCTGTGTCGCCAGATGCTTGCCGGACTTGCCTACCTCCACCACAAGGGCGTCATTCATCGTGATATCAAAGGATCAAACATTCTGCTGAACAACCGTGGGGAGCTCAAATTGGCCGACTTTGGTCTCGCACGGTTCTACCAGAAGCGGCGGCGAAGCGACTATACTAACAGAGTCATAACGTTGTGGTATCGACCGCCGGAGCTGTTGTTTGGCACGACTGTCTATGGGCCTGAGGTCGACATGTGGAGCGCAGGGTACGTGGCTTTTAGTCTGCGTCCGATCCGGTATTGATAGTAGCCTGCACCCAGATGTATCATGCTGGAACTCTTCACGAAACGCCCGGTTTTCCAAGGCAACGACGAGATACACCAGCTAGAGTTCATATTCAAGATCCTTGGTACGCCGACGGCCGAGAGGTGGCCGAGCGTCGCGGAGCTCCCATGGTATGAGCTCGTCAAGCCTAAGGAAGAAATTCCAAACCACTTTCGCGAGATGTTTCGCAAGTAAGTGGATCAAGAATCCATAGACCGAGAATGGCATGCTCATCGAGCATTCTCAAAAGATGGTTGTCGCCGGCGGCCCTTGACCTTGCTGAACAGCTACTGGCCTTCGATCCGACACAACGGGCTACTGCTGTGCAAGCCTTAGAGGCGGCATATTTCAAGGAGGAGAGCCCACCCGAGGCCATGCCTACAGGGTAAGCTACTTTCGCTCCAGCGCTCAGCCATCATTTTCTTACGAAAAGTTCAGACTGGCCAACCTTGAAGGCGAGTGGCACGAACTCGAGACGAAGCGCGAACGAGCGAAAAAGCGTAGACGGGACGGTGCACAGTAATTCGTTTTCAAGCATTGTGTAGCATTACAGTATCATCACATTTTGCACGTCGACACACTCACAGACACTGACTCTGATATCTTACAATGTCATGCTTTTGCTGCAGCGGAGTTCACTAGCCCTTTCTCTACAAGGTGTTGCACCACCGTCTCGACCTGCCAAGCTAGTGTTATCTTGCAAGTTTCAGAGAGGACGTGAGTTGCTTACATGCGCTGCTGTTAGCCTGATCTGCATGTCCCATCTCTTTGTGAAGAATCCACCCGTGTCCTCAGTGTCCTGGTTCACGTCTCCCAGACCACCAGCCTTGCCTTGAGCATCGTCTTCTTCCTTTGCCGCTTCAAACCAGATCAGTTTGTCCACCTGGTCGATGTGCCCCTTGAGCCGCCCCTGTTCGATCATCTTGCGCGCCATTGTCTCCGCGGCACCGGGTGTGAGATCCAGCAGTGCGCCCAGTCCCCTGAACGTGATATTGTTGTATATCCGTGAGCATGCGAGCAGGTTGTGCTCTAGCACAGCACGATCAAGGACCGTCGACGGACCAGTGCGCGTGCTGACGACTTCGGCGGAGCCGTCGTCGTCGTCACCCTGCATCGCGGCGGCCAGCCGATCGTTCGCCGAGAGCGATACTTGCGCAAGTTGGTGTGGTTTGAGGATTTTCTCGAATTCTTTGACCTCCGCAGGGCGCAAGATCTGATCGAGGAACATCTTCGAAAGGATGTTATAGGTCGGGAGCTCAGCGGTACGTTCGTCGCGGTACAATGATGCAAGGATGCGCGAGCGGTTAGGTCCCGCGGGTGCGAGGACTGCGCATGTCACCGCTGCGGAGCTGAGGGAGGCGTCCGCGTTAGTGAGCACCATGCGTGCATAGGCGGGGTGACTGGATCGTACAGCATGTGTCTCCTCTCATCCTCATCGATCTCACCAACAAAGCTAAGCTCATGATAACGCGCTGCCGCTTCCAAGAATTTTCTGCCGTAGTCGCTGATGCGGGCTTGAGAGAGCTTATAGGCAAGGAGCGTCTCTTTGTCGGTCGTTGAGTGAATCAGGGAAGCCGCGCGGTTGTAGTATGTCTCGGCTTGTATCGAGTCCTCTTCCTCGAGAAGAAGTCGAACAATGCGGATATAAACTCGGAGTCTCTCCTCGTCCGTTGTTCTATCAAAATTCTGCATAAGAGTCATCTCAAGAGCGCGCTCGCGCCACAGGCGTACCGTTGGCTCGAGTCCAGAGTGATGCCCATGAGCACTCGTGCGGCGTCCGACCACTCCTCCTCATTCTCCAGCAAGTCCGCGAGTTGGAATTTGAACAGATTCACCTAAGGAAGGTCATGAGCGAAATCGTGAAGGCAGTGGCCGCCGCACTTACCTGCTCTTCATAGCTGGCTAGCCGCGGCTGCACGATGTTCAGCACGTCTTCTAATATGCGCTTGCGGGTGTCTGTATTGACAACAGTGGGCCCGCCCAGATACTTAACAAGTTCTGACAGGACTTGTCGCCCGACTATGATGCCCGAGTCCTGGCTCATTAGGTGCTCGATGACCGCGTGCGTGTCTTGAACGATGTGAGGGGCATCTGGATTCGAGTAGACATCAGAGAGAAGAGAGAGATAGGCAGTGCCTTTGTCTTTCTGGTTGAGAGTGCTCAGCAAAGCGAGTTTCTGCTCCATGTTGAGGGAGGAGTACGGTGAACAGGTATTAGTCTGGGATGTAAGGGGTGGACGCGTCTTGACCCACGACCACGATTTGACAACGCCATGGACGTAGACTCCCCATCACCTTCGCCCACACACTCGTCTCCTCTCTTGTCTGCACAAGTATTGCCAGAAGTCCAGCAGCTGCCAGGGACGCTGGCCACAACCCCCCCTGCCTCACCGACTCGCAGTCCCTCGCCTGGCACGGCTCGCCAAGCAAGGCTTGCAGCCCTTGAACGCCGCCTTGCCGCAGCTGCACCTGAGCCAGTTGCTGGTGATGACTCGTCTTATCAGCCATTTGACGAGCACTACGCTATGCGCATCGAGTTCCGTCGCCTCGTTGAACCAGGCATCATGCGGCCCAATTCCAAGGAAGTGGCCATGTCATCCTTGCGCGTAATGTCGCACCCCAGCAGTCTGAGTCTCCTCATTGCTCATGCGTGCCTCCTTCATTGGCATTTCTTAGACTCTCTCTATGATTGCTGAGAATCTCATCCGTGAGCCGGATAATGCCAAGTTCCACCAGTTCAAGCCGACGAATAGCATCATCAAGCGTGATCTCGTCGATCCGAAGGGAACCCTGGAATATGCCGTTGCCGTCAGTAGCATCAACTTCTAGTTTGGTGCGGCTCTCTAACCCGTGGTGCAGCTTGGATTCCGTCCTCAGGTAAGCTTTACTGGAAGCCGCGATCCCATCGCGCATGACACGAGGCTTTCTGACAGGTTGACCGGTTTCAACCTCTGTACGTCTTCAATACCAAATATTGGACCGATTTGAAGGTCGGCGCGTCTGTACTTCAAGAGGCGATGGCGGTGGAGTCGGAGAAGCAGCAACGGGAAGATGCCAGCAAAAAGTCCAGGAAGGCCGAAGAGGAGCTTCGAGTACAGAAGGTGGGCGGCGGAAAGCGCACTACTCGTGGAGACATTGACCTTGTGTCTTAGGTGAAGGACGCATTCATGGATGACCGCAAGAGCAAGCAGCTCCGTGACCAGCGCGAGCGCGCGGCTGCAGAAGCCAAACGGCGAAAGCAACAGCAAGAAGCAGATGACCGTTGACGGTGTCTGATGATCTCATGTACCTCACGCCTTTGGTATCGCATAAAGATAGCGTTGCATATGATGAATGTATGTATATCATAGATAGATGTAGCGCGAAGGAAAGTCGAGCGTAAGGAGTGCAAACTGTACCGGTACAGTAATCATGCAAATGGATACTTTGCCTTATCGAGCTTGGCAACAGGGCGAGAGCTTTGCATTGAAGGAACAGGAGGAATGGGTGGAAGCGGGAACTCCGCCAACGTGCTCATGGTGATTCGGGTCGGAGCATCCGGGGAGGCTGTAGCACAGAAGTGAGACAGCATCAACGTCCAGGACAAGGGACTACTCACAACCAGATGCGTCGAAAAGCTTCGCTTTCTCGAGAACAATGCTGTCTCTGGGCCGGATGGCCGGCTTGTGGCCCGAACGTGGGGGGTGCTCGTCCTCAGGGGACACGGACGAGTCTCTCACTCTGCCAACAGGCCTACGACTGGGTTGTGTGTTCGAGCGTTGCAGTGCAACTGAGTGCGAGCGCTCTTTCGAAGGAGACAGAGAGGGAATAAAAGAGGAGAGTGGTCGAGCAGTAGGGGCGGCGTCTCGTGGGTGCGAGGGTAAGCCCATTCGGCGTATTGGAGACGCAACAGGTGGTCCTTCTGCGACATACACCGATGGCGAGCGCGTACTTGAATGCACGGACGGCGGTCGAGCATTGACTGTGCCGGATCGGGAGCGTGTTCGCACTATTGGAACCGGGGGCAAGGAGTCAATGAGAACGGAAGGCCGCCGTATTGGAGGCGTTTGCTTCGTCTCAGCTTCGACGATGCGGTCAGAGTGTACGATATCATGAATCTCGTGGACCTGGTGCGGCGGGTGTGTAAGCGTGGATTGGGGAGGTGACACAAACCCAACGCTTGTTGAAGGCCACAGTTCGAAGTGAGGGTACACTGGCGGGTCTATGTTGGGGCATCAGCACAGGTCTGCCAGGAATGGTAGTTTTGATTAACTCACAGAGATCAAAGGCAGGGTAGAGAGCCGGGAGCCGGACTGAGAGGACCTCCTGCTGGTCCTCTTGCTTGGTCGAAGTACCAGAGCGATAAATGTCGAAGTAAGGGTACACAGCAGGATCTGATTACGATGAAATAAGCCGGAACTCGTGAACCGTAAGATGAAGTCGCCCACATATGTCGATGAATGGATACTTCGGGGCAAGTAGGCTCGGGTAGGTCCTCCAAGATCCTTGCACCTCTCCATCGCAGACTTCTCCAGGATAGATCTCAAAGAAGGGATAGACCGCTGCGACTACGAAGAGCTATTTGTCAACACTATAATTGCGTATGACAGTTTACAACTCACATAGACAGAAGGATGGATAGGTGGGTTGCAGTCGTGTGGACAGCGCGACGCACTTCTCTTCGACAAGTTGTGAGGCAATTCCGGGGTAAAGATTAAAAGCAGGATAGACAGCAGGGTCTCGAAGAACGTCAGTTTGGCCGACTTTACGCACAGAATGAACACTTACAGATATTAAATACAGGATAATATACTTCCGCATGAGTATACACGGATTGTAGACTGTCGGGGCCGTGACCAGGTGCAACGGCTGCCGTATAGAGATCAAAGGATGGGTAGATGTCGATAGCAGGATATACAGAGGGATCTGCCAGGTCGGGTGCTCAGAAGATTTCAAGAGCAAAGGCGGATGACCTACAGATGTCGAAGGTCGGATACACAGCTGAGAGACGGACTGCCTTCGATAAATAGTAATCGCTGTCATCAAAGACTTTGCCTGCGGGGTCTGAGAGCACTGAGATCGCCGCCCAATCCAGATAGAGGAAGTTCTGCTTACAGATATCCAACAGCAGGTTGCCTTCCTGAGCTTGCGTGCGAGACTCGTGGGATACCGAAGGGTAGATCACCAAGAACGGGTACACCGAACGATCTGAGATTGTCAAGAGATGCCAGATGCAGCAGAAAGAAATGCCGTGCTCACATATCTCAAGATCGGGATATGCACTCTTCAGATACACAGATACGGGAGTATGCCAGTCCTTGGCCATCAGTACATGGCCAGGATAAATCTCGAAGTCGGGATACTGGACAGGGTCTGCGAAGAGAAAAAATCAACGATGATATACTCTACAGGTAGTTGCTGACTTACACAAAGATATGCGTGGATACAACGCGGGCAGTTGGACAGAACGCGGTTCCTCGTGTCGCTCGGCTGCCATCAGATTGCCAGGGTAGATCTCAAAGTCGGGATAGACAGCAGGATCTACAAAGTCCCCGTCAGAAGACACGCCCGCATGGATGGCCATGCATGCTCACAGAGGTTGATGGCAGGGTAGACGGCAGTTAAATGCACGGACTGAGGTTCCTCGTGACGCCAAGCGACGCATACATGACCAGGGTATATCTCGAAGTGAGGGTATGCGACCGGGTCTGTACTGGTCGTCAGCAAATATAAAGGGTATAACTTGTAAGCTCGGCGCTTACAGATGTCGAGCGTTGGATAGGCCTTGGTGAATTCATGAGCTGCTGGGGATTCCACCGGGGCTACCGCAGGGTACAGATCAAAGAATGGATACCCCTGTGATAATACCGGAGCTCCTGCCCGAGCTAGTGTGACCGAAGCACGTTGTTCGTCCGGCACGAAGAACGGCCAAACGAGCGAGGATGACGCAAACATGTCGGGTCTAAGTCGTGGATAAACGAGCGAAGAGAGGGCAGCGCTGTCAGGCCGGAATCGTGGATAGACAAACTGCGAAACTTGTGTTGCTGGTGTGAAGTATGGGAAGACATGCCCTAACTCGTTGGATGCCGGTCTGGTGTTCACAAACGGATAGACCCAACCGAACACCTCGGACAACGGAGATGACCCTGGGCTGAATGCCATGCGGTGAGCAAGGAGGATTGACGGCGGTCGAGAAACCGACACAGACGACGGAGGATACGACGTCGGGGCACCCCAGCTCGTGGCAGTTGTCGGTGTCGGTGGTGCATCCTCGACAATGCGATATGCAATATCAGGTGAAGGGAGCCTTGAAATGCTTGACGCAAGAGATACGGCATCGTCATCGGGACCCCAAGACGTCGCTGTAGACGGACTGAGGAGTACAGAGCCCTCCATCCTGCGGTCTATATGCACGGAGTGCAAAGACGGGGCACGTGCCCACCACAACGGCTCGTCCGAACTCTCGTAACCATCTGAACCCGGGCCCCATGAGGTCGCGGTGGTCGGGCTCAACAGGACAGACCCCTCCAATCGGCGGTCAAGGTGTACAGAATCCACACGGGATGATGGCAAAGGAGATGCGACGCTGTCGTAGTCTCCTGGACCGAGAGAAGAAACAGACCAGGTGAAGTCGTCCAGGTTGAGCTCGGCTTCGTCGCTTGCCTCCGGTGCTGCCGCGATCTCCGGTAACGTCATGGTGTTGGGCATGTGCACAGGATCCAGGCTGGTTTGCCCAGTCGCGGCCATGGGAGTTGGGGCAATTGACGAGCTTGCGCGCCATGACTTGACACGAATCTCCAGATCGTTCTTGGCCGTCTTTGGCTCGTCCTCTTGTTCAATCGGGGGAAGCGGCACAGTCGCAGTGGGCTCTTCGAGGGTATTGACGACGTTAACAAGCCCGGACCCGACGGACGTAGTGTCCAGTTTGTCAAGTAAGGACAATTTTCGAGGCACATGACGATGAAGGGCCGGTCGGCCTCTGTTTGCAGGCGCCTGTAATATGTCTGAGCGGTCGTCGCCGAGCGGTTCATCGTGGATACTCGTCTTGCTATCGCCTCTCCAGTGCGAGATGGAAGGCGGACCAGACGGAATTCCGTCGGCAGCCTGCCTCCGGTCGGACATCAACCATGCTTCGTACCAGCGTGCCTTGTTGAGATCAATGTCAAACTCCACGCGTCCACATATCGGTAGCTGAAGGGGGGAAGGGGTAGGAGACCTAGCTTCGAATAGATGGCCCCATAGCACAGACCAAGTTTCGTCAGAGATCCGGGGCGTCATTGTAATGCCTTGCTCATTGACTTGCAGGTAGAGGCAGAGCCCAACAGAGCTCGGAAAATTGAACTCGCGGGCAATGGCGGTTAATTGACCGTACATCTGACATGAAGTATTGGGCAAAAGCGGTAAAGACAAGGCAATAGCATCACGCACCGTGGGGAACAGCGGCATCAGTATGCCCTGGGAAACACGACTTGCAGGTCCCGAGCCCAGAGTGTGTCCAAGGTTTCCATGCGTCTTTGACAGTGATGGGGGCGGAATGACAACGACAAGCCATCTCGTCTGTCGTGGGTTGCGATCACGTACGTCGCGCAACGGGGTATTGTGGTACGAGAGCGTAGACGTGCGCCGAGCAAGAGGCACTGGGGTGAAAAGTGTCGTCTCCGTTTCCAGAGGAGCGTGTTGCGCGTGTATCTGGCTGGGACCAGGAAAGTCTGTGTCTGTCTCCGGAGGTGTGGGAAGCTGGGATGGACGATACACCTCTGCAGGGGAAGGTTTATGGAAGGGAGAAGCAGTGAGATGCGACATGGCGCAAGACGGTCCTTGAGGGCGGTGTGGAAAAGAGTGGAGGTTGAAACACCTGGCAATGTCTAGCACTGACAGCCTTGGGTAGGGGGACGAGGAGGGAGGCGAGTCGACTCGCGGGCGAAGAGGTGGTGGTCAATAGATAGGAGAGCCTGTGCCTGTGCAAGGCATTGGTATGTATGTGAATGATGAATCAAAGATGGTTGCTCACGGGTGGAGGACGTATATTGCCTGGGAGCGTGAGACCTCCTGGCGAAAGACCAGGCTTTCGTGTGCTTGAGATGGCTGCGAGGCCGGCAGGGAACGGCCGTGTCTATCCACGCCGGGTGGGAGAGCAAGAAAGAGTCGCGCTGCCGGCGCTGGCAACGGGAGCAGAACCGTTGCCAGCAGATCCAGATCCGATCTTCAGCGCTTCGCGCCTACATCTTGGCCACTTCCGACTTCTCCGTCTCCCCGCCACTGCAGCCATGCCACCCCGTCGCCGCCGCCGCCGCCGCGCTCCCCTCACTCTCAATAGCAAGAAGAAACCTCAAAAACCTCTAGCGGACGGCCTCTCTCAACGACGATGGGACGCGCTCAATGAGCTCCCATATTGCACCCGTGACGCTTTCGCTTGCCACATCCCCGTACTCAGCTCACTTCACCCATATCCAGTCGCCGACGATAGGTACAGTGACGAGACCTTTCGGAAAGGCAACAGGTACACCCTTGTTTACTTTTAACTTAGTTGCTGCCTTGCTGATCATATGGGCGGGCAGGGTGCTTGTATGGCCGGACACGATGGCTCCCGGAGTGGAGTCCCCCCCGCT
The DNA here is from genome assembly GCA_019915035.1 of Auriscalpium orientale. NCBI lineage: Eukaryota > Fungi > Basidiomycota > Agaricomycetes > Russulales > Auriscalpiaceae > Auriscalpium > Auriscalpium orientale. The sequence continues at coordinate 702,301 of JAHLMH010000020.1, read as the reverse complement.
GGAAGATCTCTGGGTAGCAATCATCACGTCCATCAAAGGGATCTCGCAATTCGAAGATGTGAGTTGACTCATTGCTCCGTGTATATCTTTCCTCACCATGTTTCGCAGGTTTGGGTGGAAGTTCAGTGGTATTACTCTGGAGAACATATTCGAGACCATCGACAGATGTAAGAATCTCCTACCAAGAATGATTTTTTCTGAGTTATGTACAGGGAAGATCCAAACTACAAATTTGGGAGCCTTGAACTCTGCATATCTGATCATTATGATATCATTCCTTTTGAGAGTCTCGTAGGTAAGGATATCCATACAACTTCGTTCTGAAGTCCCGCCATACTCACAGTTCAGTATCAGGCAAGACTCCTGTCTCAGATTACAAAGAAAACATCGTGAACAAGCACGAAGACATCGGCGAGAATAGCTTCTACACCCGTTCCTTCATATATCATCATCATACAAAGGAATTGACTGTAAGTGTTGTCAGTTTGCATTGGTAGATATATATTCACCATGTCATCATGTTCATATAGCGTCCTTTATATCATCCAAGCCAACCTTTGAAGTTATGCCTCTGTGGAATGTCTTACAACCCAGATGGGCCAGACCCGATGCACTTCTGTCCCCAGCCAGGGTGCTCAACATGGTACCACGCAGAGTGTCTCGTGTCAGCTGATGCACCTGGACCATATACACTTGACCACTGCGCACCCAATCAACATCGTCTCCTCCTCCTTTGCTCCTTGCCAGATGTGGAGCCAGAAGAAATGAAAGACATCCCTGCAGCTGGTGCATTGGATGGCACTACCTTGGGCCTCAACGACCTGGACCAGAGACTAGTCCAACATGCCAAAAAGCAGATCATCAAAGGGGCAGGCATTTATGGTGTGGTAGGCAATAGGGAGCTTGTCATCGAAGCACGTAGGTGGGTGTATCGGCTCTGTTTGAGCAATAACCCAGCCTATAGTGACAAGGCCTCATGGGCCGCCCGAGCTGGGATATGGCTCGATGAGGTTGAAGTCCATGAGTCTCAAAAGCTATTTAACACTATTGGAAGCAGCGATGATACCACCTCCGACTCGTATGTTCCCCTCAGATGTCCCAAATGCTCGTCGGCAATTTGAATGGACATCCATTCACTGTTTGGATGCTTGCTACTTACCTTCACTTCTTGAAACGTCTGTTGCTTGATGCTGTACTATGATCTATGATAACTCTATCATGTTGCACCGGTCACTTCGAAGGGTAGCATGGGGCAACATGAATAACGAGGCAAAGTATGTTGGATGCCAGACTTTACTTCAAGCTCCAAGGTCCTTCCGTCGTTGTCGCCGCAATGTCTCACTAGGCTATGTAAGCGTATCATGAGCTTCATGCATCGACTCAATCTATTCGAAGGCCACGTTCCAGATTTGGAGCAGGGACTGTTCGGGTCTCAGGTTCTGACGGAAACATGCTCGGAAGACAAATGTGATTGGATTGACAGAAAAGTACACGGACTGCCCGACTGATTTGATCACTACTAAAGTCTTCGAATGCGCGTGAAACGCAATCTTCACCCGGACCAGACAGCCTGAAGGCAGGCGATCAGCGGACATTGAGAGTAGCATCTTCAGAATACTCACGGGCCCGGGCTGGGTGTAGTTGGCGGGGATGGGGTACTACACGGAATCTTGAATACGTTTAAGACAGCAGACGAGACACACAAGCTCACGTTGATGTTGATGAGGATACCTGGCTCCTGAAAACATGACAGGCTTTAGTTTCTGTTCGAAACATATAAATGCAAGGCATACATTGCCAGTGTAGACGCCAGGGATGGAGACGAGGGGGCTTGGCGTGCCGCTGCCTCCACCAGTGACGCTGACCTGCCCGCAAGAGAGCTAGAGTGATCGCGGATCAGGACAGAACAGAATGATTTCGTGTCTTCAAGAGAGGACATACGTAGAATTGAGCGCCACCGTACGTGCTGGCGACGTGCAGCGCAATGGCTTCGAGGCGGACGAGGTACTGGCCCGTCGGCAAATTCTTAGGCACCGTGAAACTGACACTAGCCAGGTTCTGCGCCGGCCATGAAATAGACGTGCCGCCATTCGTGACCGCCGAGATCTGGTACACCTTAAACCACACATTGCCAGACCCGTCGAAGGTCGACACGTTGCCGCTTGGGGCCTTCGCCATGTACACGTTGACAACACCAGGGTGGTAGATGGTCTGGTCGCAAGCGATACCGAGGGTCGAGCCCGCAGCTACGGCAATCGTCTGCGCCGTAGGGTTCGTCGCACTGTCGTAACAGCGGAAGTCGGCGCTAGTGACGTCCGTAACCTTACAAAGAGTCAGCATTCACACATCGTGTCAATCAAAAAGGACTGACCGGGGCCTGGGAATTGAAGTTGTTTGTTTTGCGGACGTTCACCCAGTCTGCCGTAGTCGTGCCGCCAACAATGAGGTTGGGAAAGGTATCTATATTGCTTGCAGTCAGCGGATGTCAGTGTCACTGGGAAGCAGTAGTTCATACAATGAGCAGCGGCTGAGCCCGCCACGAGGAGCAGCGACGCGAGAGATACAAAATACTTCATGGCAGGAAATGTGCGCGACCTTTGGAAGGACCTGGATCTTCTCGACCCGGGGACGGTCGTCTTTTATACGCACACCCGCTGCTACGGCCTACACCCGATAACCGGGTAACGCGGTGACGACGAGGCTGACACATTCTTCGCAGTGCGAGAAGACATCCTCATGACAACTCACCTGGCCCTTCCGAAAGGCTTGCGGGAGATGCGATGCGCGGTCCACATCCGAGGTCAGGACGAGGCTTTTCCACAGCACATTGTCCCTGGGCAAACGTTTCCTAACGAGCCCGACACGCGCACAAAACTAAGTGATGGTATCGGGGCTCCATAGCTTCTCAGAACCAAAATATGCGTCTATTATCCGGGAATCATCCAGTTCATCCGAGTGCAGGCCGACAGGGAAGTTGAAGGACTCACAGCGCATCAGTTCCGCTGAACTGCGGTACTCGGCAATAGGCATCTGGAGCCGCGGTATCAGGCGGGCCGCCAGATGCATCCGAAGAATAGACGGGAGCCGGTACCTCAGAACCATGATAATCGAAAGACGCCACGAGGCTTCAGGGCTCCACGGCCAATGAGGAGACGGCGACTTCTGCGCAGACCTGGTCCTGGACATGGAGGGCCAGTTCTGAAACAGCTTGAGAGAGGAGCGTACGATTGCAGAATAGCGAGCAACACTCTGGTTTGAGAGATGATCAGAAGATGACGCATGCGTAGTGAAAAGAACGCGAACGATACCTTTACTGATATAAAGAATGGCGACCGTACATTATAAAGAGCTATATATACATACTTGCATGGGAAACGAGCATTGTACAGAAATACAAACCTGAGCGGCCTAATAGTCATCATCCTCCCCGTCATCCTCCGCGTCGTCGATGTCATCCCCGGCTTGGTCGTCGGGATACATGCGTCCCAGATCACTGGGTATGTGCTGTATATGTGGTTGGAACAAATGCCGATGCTCGTCGAGCGCCAGGTCCTCGCCCGACGAACTGTCGCTGCTCCATGACGGATCCTCCGTCTGCTCGTTGCCGTCGTTGCTGAATATCTTGCTGTTCCTCCGCAAGTTGGCGAAGGCCCCGAGACCGGGAAAGGATTGTGTGCGTAGGCGAGACAGGAATGTTCCATTGGCCGGAGGGGCCGAATGGCGATTCGCCTGAGGGCTGGGAGCATTCGTGCTTAACGTCGAAACGAACGGATGGTCAACAATCTCTTCTTCGGATTCTGCGTTGAGAACACCCTCCTCCCAGTTACGCCGGCTTAGATGAGGACGTGCGTTTGCGCCTTGTGCTTCCAAAGGGGTTGAAGCGGTGGGTCCAAAAGCAGGCAGCTGGCCGTGTTTGAAGATTCGCCGAGCGTGGATAGTTCTGCCTTCGACACCTGAGGTTGGCATCTGGGGATCGTGAAGATTGACAGGGAAGTCTCCAGAGTAGGGATCGTTGCTCTCCACAGCCGGGTCGGCAGCGGAGATAGGTGTCTGCCCACTTGGAACTACGCCAGCAGACACCTGCTGAGCTTTCCGGACACTCCGTCGACCTTGATATATTGCTTCTCCAATCGCAGACGATTTTCGATCATGTGAAGCTGTTCAAGATATGTGTAAGGATCGTGGTTGATACTTAGTGACGAACGTGATCACCTTGGGCCATGTAACAATTTCTCCCACTTGTATCATGCGCCTAAGCTCCGGAGGATCAGGATCACTCAGGATTCTTACCCAATCCTGACAACGAGCATCAGTCAAAACTTGAACACGATAGTAACCGGCACTTTGAATCACCCAGAATCGTGTACGAGGCCAGATCCTACAACTGATATTAGTATCATTGGTATCACCCAGAAAGCTGAAGAAACTGACGTTACAGTACCGTCGAACCGTTGAAGAAACACGCTTGACCAGTCTTGTCCCAATAGCTGGGGCAATAATTCGAGATCACGAATGAGCTACGTCGCCACACACGCCGGTCAGTCGTCTAAACGCCCACTCATCGTGTGACCGGCCTCACCTTGAAATTTTTCGTGAGTTCCAATTTCAGCCATTGCTCTGCCGCCGATAGTACGAAGTTTCCGCGCCAACCTACCACGAGTCAGCCTCGCTCGCACGAAGATCGAGAACGCTCACTGACTTCCTTTGCCCTTTCTGTGCGCAACTGGCCTGCCTGCTGAGCCGCGTGGGGCAAAAAAGAAAAGATGCACATGCGGGTTCGCCTGCGATACGACGGGGTGGGTCACTACAATGGGCTAGTAATCAGGGTTCGATGAAGTAATCGCCCGTATTATCTCACCGTTGAAGTAGAGATTCAGAGCCTGCAGGGGGATGTCGACCCTATATATCCCATGGATTTGTGGCATAGCGCAGAGGAGTCAAGGGACTGACCGTAAAGATCCGTCTTTGAATTTGCTTCCCCAGTTCCACGGAACGACACGGCCATCCTTTAACTTCTGCATGAGTACGACGGGATTTAAGATGCCAGGGACCGCAGCCGATGCCAGGAGTGCACTCCAAATGATGGTGTCCGGTGCGGTGATATAGTTCAGCAATTTCGTAGGCCTTGCGTAGCAGGATCAGCGCATTGCGCGGGCCAGTGGGAAGGGTCCGGCTTACGAATGACGATCAGCAGGTACGACAGAAATGTTGAGCACGCGTCCCGTCCTCATGTACGCTTCGCGGAAAGTCATCGATCCACGGGTAAACCAGCAGGCCTTAGCCATCATTCAGTACCAGTGACAGCGGCGGGCTCGAAGCGACTAACCTTCTTCGCCCACAAGACGCTGTCAAACCTAGCGCCAGTCGTCCAAAATCGTCGGAACCAGACCTTGAACGGTTCTTCACATGCCGTTATCCTGTTCGCAAGCTCCGGAACCAAAAGGTCCCTAAGTTCGGCGTCTGTGCGGGTGCACACGAGAGCAGCGACCAGACCGCCGGCCGAGGTGCCCGTGAGGACTCGAGGGAGGAGACCAGCATCAAGAAAACCTTTCACGACGCCAAAGTGATCTGGGAGATACGATATATGAATGTATCGGTGCTCTATACGTGAGACAACTCACAGTAGGCGAACGAAGCACCACCAGAGAGGCAAAGCGCGGTCAAGCCCAAATTTGTGTTGGCGCTCTTGAAAAATTTCTTCTTTTCTTCATTAGACAGGATGGGCGTGTCACGAATGTATTGTAACGCAAGTTCCTGCTCCGTGACATACGCTATGCGAGCAGGTCAGGAGGTCGCCCAGACTATCAAAGGACGACGCGCAATCACACTCACATTCGATGAGATCCTTTGTACCGTAGTACGTCTAACAATTCAGAGTCAGATGAAAGGTGCCATTGTGAGCATATTTGACACATGCCTCGCTGTACAATCTAGAAAATTTGTATCAGAATAAGCGTGGCAGTCTAGAGAGAGATCTCATACCGGTTTGATTCGACGGCAGCAAAATTGGCACGAATGCACGTCTCCAATACTCCAAGAACGCCCCTGGCATCGTTCTTCTCGCGCAGTGATCTCAATGAACGTTTGACCTGACGATAACGCATGTAAGTCATAGGCTTTACAATATTCCGTGCCCCCAACCTTCCGCACAAGTCGCCAATCAAAATATGGGTCTTCATCATTGTGCTTCCACTCGTTAAGGCCCATGTATTCGTCGAGCACGGTAGCCGCATCCTTCCATTCCTGACGACAAGACTTTAGTCTCCTGACGCAACGAATGAGGGTGATACATGCCTGGTATGTTGTCGACGCACGTAAACGCTTTCTCAGTAAGCCTTTGCGTCCCCTCCCTTGTCAAGAGAATGAGAATACAGCTTGAAAGGATGGTGCACGCGACAACTCACACGCCGAAAGCCACTCCTTCGCATTCACCATTTGGCGAATGGTGACATAGAGCCCGAACTCACAAGAGATGAATAAGAAGATGAAGAACTAGGTGCCCGTCATTCGCGCTGGTTGATGGCGATAGAATCCGGGACATACGAGCAAGGGCCATCGGACTAGTAGGTACAGCCATTCCTGGTGTTTCTCTGCCGTAGAGCCTTTCTTGCGCCTGCAGCCACGGGAATTGAGCCAGTGGACAGCACATCAGACGCCATATCCTCACCTCTTAACCTTCACATTCACTGGGGCAAAATCCGACAAGGCAGAGACCTTCCGAATCCGAGTGCTGCTGTACTGCCCTGACGGGCCTGGTGTGCTGGGGCGCGAGCTGAGGCCGGGCGAGGTGGCATATTCTGCAAGGACTGCGTTCTCGTCCGCGTGAAGAGCCTCTTCGAAAGCCTGTATATGTCTGGAATGGAGGTGAGCGCCTAAGGAGCAGATGCGGGGTAAGTGACGGCCGCGCACCGTTCGTCGACGTAGTCGCTGCTGGTGAGATCTTTGGACAAAGCAGACAGCCGCTGGGTGGAGGGCCCTGACGACGCCATGGACGGCGTGCAGAGGATGCGGTTGGGGGGTGAAAGAGAGAATGGTGGATGCCAGACAAGCCCGTGCTTGCGGGTAAGTACGCGCGCTACTACAGCGATGTCACTGATCGGAGCGCGTCTTGCTCCGGCCTTGTTCCCGGCCGGCCCGAGCCCGGCCCCAACCCCAACCACGAGTAAGTAGATCTTCAACGCGAGTTACGAGGAGTTACGCGACACAACGATATGGGCAAAAAGTCTGGATCAATGTCTGGAATTGCCCGTTTCTGGCAGCAGGCTCTGTTGGACCCACCGAATGGACCCATCGCTGACTCCGAGCCCACTCGTACTGGGGATGACATGGCAGACTCGGAGCAGCGGGCGAGAACGACCACTCCAGCACACGCAATCAAGGATGCAACCAGCCTTGTACCGTACTACACAGACGCCTCACAGGTTCCAGAACATCTGAAGAAATGTGCGTCGTCTTGTCACTACGCAGGCGCCGCTGACGAGAGCCCAGACTTCTCTCAGCGCACGCGATACTTTTCACTATACGACTCGGGATGCCTGCTGGACGAAGAAGGATGGTATAGTGTGACACCGGAGGCTGTCGCAGACCAAATTGCCGAACGATGTCGGTGTACCACAGTGTTGGATGCATTCTGTGGGGTAGGCGGCAATGCCATCGCTTTCGCGCGCACATGTGAGCGAGGTGCGTTCAAAGTCTCTCCATTTCCCCCCTCTCACTTATGAACATTCTCCAATCTCGTCCATGCATTATAGTAATTGCTCTGGATACGTCAGCCACCCGACTTGCTCTAGCGCGTCATAATGCCACCATTTATGGCGTTGCAGACCGCATTGAGTTCATCCTGGCCGACTATCTCGCGTTTGCTGCGACTCTTGCCGCCTCACCATCTTCGCGAAAAATCGATGTGGTCTTTTTGAGCCCGCCATGGGGAGGGCCTTCCTATCTCTCTGGAAACGGTACACAGGCGTTTGAAGACGAACCCGTCGACAATCATCCTGAGTTCTCGCTATCGAGCATCCTTCCTGTCCACGGACAAGAGCTCTTCAATATCACCCGAGCTATCACGCCCAACGTGGCATACTATCTGCCGCGAAATACTCGTTTACAGGAGATCTCCTCGCTATTGAGCACGGAAAATATTCCAGAAGACGACCAGCTGCGGAACCGAAAACGGAAACGAGGCCCCGAAGAAGGTCAGGAGCAGTGTGAAATTGAGGAGGAGTGGATGGGGAATAAGCTCAAAGCTTTGACGTGCTACTTCGGAGGTCTGGTCGCTGGGCAAGAGCATCTCTTCTGATGTTATCGAAGTGCTCACAAGGTAATTGTGATCATTACTATTTTCGCGGCCGCGTTTGCTGAGATTCTCCAGATGTCAAATTCTCGTGACGCCTCGGGGATATCAGCGCTCTTGACTTGAAGCAATTTCCTGCTTCTCCGGACGCCCATCTGAGAGAGTACGATATGGAAAGCAGCTGGATCTTTCCCAAACGTGTGCTTTTACTCTTATCGACCATCATATCGTCAGTGATGCGTACATCGTCGTAGAGTAGGTAAGTAAGCAGTATGGAACCGTATATCCGAACCGTAAGGACTAGCGTCGGTAGTGAACGGACGTTGATGGTGGCGTTCGAGGCGTCGGGCTCGAGCGGGATGCTATCATCGCTACATATGCCTTGTGACCTTTCGGGACTCCGATCGGGTCGCCTCCTATTGAACATGTCGCGTTCTTGCAGGCAATAAATAAAGGGTGAACTAGGAAAGGGCTCAACATTATTACCCCGCCTTCTTTTCCTCGAATTGTCGGTGTCGCGACGATGGCCCCCTGGTTTGCCGAAGATACTTATGAGGCTCAGGCATATATCGAGGTGCGTATCTCTTCTGATTATCTTGGGACGATCCTTCAACGGCCTTCAATCAGACACTGCGTGCTGCCCCCAAGACCCATGTGTCTAAGGAGCTCTTGGTTGGCGCCGCGTCATTTGAGGTTTGTCTGATACACCTATACTCTCGGTTTGCTACAATACTAACATGTGCGATACTAGGCCGCCTTGCAATATGAGAAACACGTCGCCGCTCATGGCAAACCAGCAAGTCATGCTGAAGCGAAGTCGATCCTGTAAGCTATTTGAGCAGTATGCCGCCTCCTTCGCTACTCACGGACTGTATGTAGCTCTGGCGTGGCTCAGCGCTTTCTCAATCGTGTCATAGAGGATAAGGAGGTATGAACGCTTCAGTACTTTTTTGTCATAACGGATGGTTCTCACAAATTCACAGTTGGTTGATATTGATAGATCGCAGGTTGAATGGAATGGTGCGTGTCATTTCTCCATTATTCTAGGACACCCTTTTTTACATTGACCGCGTTTCTTGTAGTTCGTGAGAAGCTTGACAAGCTGGTTGACAAGGAGGGTTATTGAGCGGCTTGCGTGGGGGTTCAGAGACGTACGTGTACCGGTGTACGAGCTGGAGATGTCATGGCAAATCATTCGATATTGGATTCATCAGGAGTCTGACTATTGAGCACGATTAAACCACTTCTTCAGATTTGTTTGCCCAATAGCGTCGACCGCCCTCTTCACAGCATCCCTCTCCACCATGCACCGATGTCGGACGAACTCTCTTGCGACGTAGCTGGAGGTTCCAGCCGTCGGCGAAAACACCTGAACTGAGACCAGGTGCTCGAAGGCCTGCCACAAAGCGATCTACCTTAGCGAACTCCATGCTCGGGTGATGGGCGAGTCACTTACCGCCATCAGAACCTCTCGGCTGCAACGAACCATTCCTATGCTGCCCCCGTCAACTTGTACGGGCGCCGATTGCGACGTTCGCACCTGAGTCCGAAACGACTCGTGCAGCATCTCGAACGTGACGGACTCATGACCAGCGGTACCGGCATGTACGGCCGCTATGAGCAAACAAATCCCTGGGTATGGTAGCGCTGGAAAGTCGCTCAGAATATATGCCAAAAGTGAAAGCGCATGGCACACACCTTGGAGAAAAGGAAACGTGGGCGGACATCTCTGAGCGGAGACGGATACAGACAAGTGGGACGCGCTGGGGAATGGGGTTTTCGGAGACAAAGACAAGATCGGCCCAGTCTGACCGCATCGTTAGAGTGCAACGACAGTGTCGATACAAGTGGCAAGGACTTGCCAGAATTTGTGTCAGCATGCGGACGTCTCTTGTCAGACTGAAGGTGTCCAGCAATGCTTCCTTTACAGCACGCTCAGTTAGGAATCGTTCGACTGCTTGAGACCACATGGGTTCCCATTCTCCTATGGGATCTGCGATGGGAGCTGAAAGCACATCTCTCGCAATCCCAGTCCACTCGTCTATATCGGCGGGGCCTGCAGTTCGTAGCATCCGCCCTGAGAAGCGGCTCTTGACGCGTTTCTCAAGAAGGTTGACAGTATCCACCCTCGTAGTGACGCCAACTACAGCAATGCCTTTGCTGGAGCTACTGGCCCGGCAGCTTTGCGCAGTATCCAACAGACAGTACAGAAGTGCCTGCCGTCCATGGAGCGCAAATAGATCAAATGCCTCCAGAATGACGATCGTAGGGCGAGCGAGGGACGGCAGGGATGAGATGAGGGTGGGAAGGTGGGACGGAGGAGGTAAAGGGATTGATGGGTCAACGGACTTGAATGGGTTTTCGTCCTCATCTTCGCCAGGCGAGGTCTCTAGGTCGTACGAGCGACCAGTCTGCTGAGCTAATTGCGAAGCAATTTCCCTCAAAGCCAAGCGATCGTCACTTTGGGCGTAAGCAGACAAACGGATGACGATGGGCACCACAGGCAGTGCAGCCAAGGTTTCCTCGACAATCTAGGTGGAACCATGTGAGTTCCCCGAGACGCTCACAGATTCCAGCGCGCTCACCCGAGTTTTCCCACTTCCCCTAGGACCAATGAGTAAACAGCTATTCCCTTCTCCACGTTCTACTGTCCCTGCCAAGAGCTCTTTCAATTGTCGCGCTGTAATTTGATTTAGCGTGGGCTCGTGGTCAGTGTCGTCCAAGGCCCTTATGGAAGGGTTCTGAAGCAAAGACAGCACAGCACGCTTCTGGGCGTGCAGACAATGATGCAAATGGTCAGGAAGCTGAGCAGGAAGACGAGAGGTCGAGATGGGTGGTGAGGCAACCCTCTTCCTGGCTTTTCGAGTTTGGGAGGGTGAGGGGATAGGTGACTGCCGCGAAGCAGGGGTAGGGGTTTGAGGGCGCGCCGGAGAAGGTGGGAGGACATTGGGCGCCACACGAGCAGGCTTGCGAGAGGGGGAAGCAGGAGGAGGAACTGGTTTATGCAGAGTTGGAAGCCGGGGAGAGGCGATCTCGACGGAATGCAGGACGTATCGAGTCGAGCGCGTGCGTGGAGGGGGGGTCTTTGCCAGAGGCTGCCTCTTGGGACGAGAAGCCAAAATGGTCTCGTCCTCTGCATCGCTTTCTTCATGCTTGGGCGCCTCGATCGTGCCTGCTCCGGCAACACACGCACGCCTGGGGGTCGCTTGGTGCGGGTTTGGCGTCCGTACGTGCGCACAACTTTTGCTGGCAGTAAAGTAGTTGGTATCTCATCCTCTTCAACTTCTGGAGATGCTGCGCGAACAGTCTTCCGAGTAAGCTTGGGATCCTCAAGAATGGCTGGGATGGCCCTGCGCCGTCGCGTCTGGGTCCTCTGCGGTGCAGCGGGTTCGGGGGACGCGACACGAGCGGTGGCACGGGTGCGACGGCGCAATGGTGGCGGCTCCTCTGCGGGTTTGGCGGGGGCGGCCTTGCGCTTTGGAGGCATTATTGTTGTGGTGAAGAGGAACCGGGAGAGCTGCCGCACGGTCACAGCGACGCGCGCCGCACGTGCCCTCAAGTCTGGCCGTGTCACAACCTAGTGTCACAACTCTGGCGGCCACAGTCTCTCAACGACTCGCTCACTCAATGGGTATCACAGGGTGTGGAACTATTAGCTGTCCGGTGCGTATCGCAGCGTTCTGAGGACACGTCCAGGCTTGCACGGTGGATCAATGCACCCACAACCGGCCTGGACCTCATCAACGAGAACATCATGCGCAACCACAATGTATGTTCATCGCCGCTCTCTTGCGTGTCTGGTGTTCATCAATGGACAGGGCATCTTCCGGGGCAGATGGAAGCTGTCTGTGCGCTCGTACAAGTCCACTTTTGGCGCAATCCACGGCATTGAACGTGCACCCGAACGGACGCTCTCGACTCTCACTATGGGCCAAAATGTATTTGTTCAGCTCGATGACCCCATGGCGCCGACGCGAGCCGACCTCGCAGCAATGGCATCACAGGATCCGTCCCACCCGGCCGCCCAAATGCCAGACCCGACTCACTATCGCAGCACTTTCCTCACACTCACTCCGCCTGGAGCACTCGAGCAGCTGCTGAATCTACTGCGCGCACGATGGAATTCTACACGAGTGCAACAGCTCGCGATTGAGGGTTATATCTTCTCCATTGGGAGCGACTGGATCATTCGCGCTGGCAACGTGATTTTGGGCGGTGGTGCCGTCAAGGGCATGCTGTTAGAGGTCTGTGATGCGCGAAACCCCATCCATCATGTGCTGACGGCGTTGCAGGCGGAATATCTGCCAGTTCCGACGATGAGCTCGCAGCCAACCGATAAGACGTCGGAGCTTCTTTCCAACCTATTGCTGTCCGTGCTTCCGAACGTCCAAGATGCGAAAACTGTTGCTGTGACCATCAGCGACGAACAATGGGAGGATGTCCTCTGGGACCGGGAACAAGAGGAACAGGCCGAGAAGCCTGCAGAGACTTCTGGGGGCGATGATGACATATTCATTTTCGCGGACGGAGACACGTCGACACATAAGAAAGGTGACTGGGTGGGCGTCGACAGAGACCGGAGGTCTGCATACCTGATCATAGGGGCGCTCAAGTCGGAGGCACTCATATGACGGGCTGCTTGTCATATAACCATCGGCCGTCCAGCGCAGTGTGCCGTGATACCCGTTGTACCCTCGCAGGATGTAGCCGAGAAGCAGCGCGCGCGCGTGTTCCCTGAGAATTACGAACGGCAGCACGGCCGGCCGGTGAAAGTGGATAGTGTCTGTGCGGTCGTTGTACAGCGATGGGGTGCACGTCTAACTCAGACTGCGGGCGGCGATGTACACACGGTGCGGGATGTCGTATGGAGGTGGTAGGGCCGGAGGAAGAGAGCGGCTGTACTGCGGCATGCACTGCACCTGACGTGTGGACGGCGCCTTGAAGCGTCTCCCTATGTAAGTAACCTGCCATCCGAGGACACGACGCCCTCTCACCCTCCCGCCCGGCCTGTCCATGTACTCCAGTGGTAGCTCCCCCACAGACCTCGTCCCTCCCCCACCGGCATACGAGGCCTCCCAGAACGAATTCGATCACAAGGCGAACAACTCCGTACAGCGTGCTTCTGCAGCCACGAACCCGGCCATTGATCAACACGGATGGCCCAACTACCACCCAGATGCCTTCGAGGCCGTTGCCTCCAGCTACAGCAGACCTTCTGATGCTACCACCGTGGCCATTCGCCCGCCTCGTCACCGGCAGTCGTCCGATGTGAAGGTGCGGCCACAGGTGCGCTTGCCCGCTGTTCTCATGCTCTCTAGTTCGAACCTAACCCCGCACGCTCCAGCCTCCACGCCCTGCAACACGGCCTCTGCGAGCTACGAACCCAAGTCACGACCTCCCAGTGATTGGTGGCAGATCATCGACGCCGCCTCCGCCCTTCGCGCCCGTTGGTCCCTCGCTCGACGGTCCACCGTTCGAGGAGGTCGTGCGCTTGTCCTATCGTCCAGACTCCCGGACTGCTTCTCCGCTCTCATCTCCACAGCAGCCTCGCGCTCGCGACCTCCCTCAGCCAACACGCTCTTATACTACCCCATATCCCGGCTCGCCACCTCGTACCCCTGCGCGTCCGTCAGCGAACCGGCTGTCGACGAGCATGTCGTCCCGGCTGGACTTCAATCCTTCAGTCGCCTATACAGGGCAACCTGGTTTCTCAGGAAGCATACAACCTGATGAGTCGGCTCATGGTGCCACAGCATTCTATAAGTGGGTCTTCCGTCACATACGTAGAGAATGTCATCGTGACTTCCATGATGTAGCCATGCTGTTGCCTCGCAGCTGAAGAAGACGTCAACGTCCTCGACCACCCCAGGATACGCAGAGATGTATGTCTTTACTGTTTGGCTACTTGTCATATTCATGTTGAGTCATGTTTGTAGCCCTGCCTCTTCCCCATACCGATCGCACCGAACTTCTCCGGCTATCTCGACAAGCCCTCAATATCATCCTCTTCCTCCTTTCGCTGCCTCACCCGTCGCACCGGAGCTTCATCGAGACTCCCGCGGCTCGACAATGCCCCCGTTGATCCCATATGAAAATACCCCACGTACAGGCGACGCGCAGTGGGCGACGACTGAAGCGCAACTATTTCGCGACTTATACGGTTCAGAGCGGAGATAATATATACACATTTCGGAGGCTGCGCCTGGCTACTCGATTGATTACTGACTGCTCATTGTATACCTTAGGGAAAGTGGATGTAGGATACCTCGAGGATGTGCCTTCCTTCTATGCCGACTTGCTTACTGTTCCGCTGAATGGACGCATGTTGACTTGCTGGACAGAGCTGTTCGCATCGAACGTCGTTGCCATCAAGTATGAACCTGTAAGATATACTCACTGTACGCGAGCACGCGGACTCGTACGGCTTTTGATGAGAAGGTCAGGAAGCAGCATCGGGGCCGACCGAGGCCGCTGGGCTCGCTCGCAAAACTCTGTCCGGCTGGCGGATGACTGAACCGTGACAAATGGCATACATAGTTTGCACAAATTCTAGTATCCTAGGCTACGAAGAGCGCTCGTCCAGCCAAAGAGACGGGCTACAGAGGCTCAGAGGAAATGACATTGGTCACGTGGACGCTTTACATATGGTTTCCATGGCCTGAGCAGTGCGGTCCGCTTGGGTTTCTCCTCCAAGGCTACATCGTCCTTGTCAACCATGGCCACTACCACTCGTTCTCTTTCCCGCTCCTCGTCTCGCCAGGACGTCCGCGATGCCAAGTCCACCGCTGGAAAGCCCGCCGACTACGTCTACTTCGATAGAACATCCGCTGGTTTTTCGGATGAGGCGGTTCCCCGAGCCAAGGCGGCCCAGCTCAAGCTCGAGCATTACTACAAGGTCGCTGTAGATGCTGCCATAGAACGCAACAATAGGTGCGGTGCATATCCGTGTAGAATGCGACGGGATCTGACGCCAAGCAGACGCGTCGAGCTCGAGCGGAAGCTGCGTGAGGACCCTGCTATGTCTCAGGACCGTAAGCAGCGGCAGCTGTTGCAGCACGGGAAGAAGGAATCTACTTTCCTAAGACTGCGGAGGACGAAGCTTGGCCTCGACGACTTTAGGACGGTCAAAGTTATTGGGAAGGGCGCATTCGGAGAGGTACGGATACTCCGTCTGCTGGCGTGTTTCTGGCTAATCGCCACATCCACACAGGTGCGGCTGGTGCAAAAGACGGACACGGGAAAAGTCTACGCCATGAAGACCCTGAAGAAAGAGGAGATGTTGAAGAAAGATCAGGTGCGTGGCGACCGCCTGGCAGCTTCGCCCGGCCGCTGAAGGACCCTCCAGCTCGCCCACGTCCGCGCGGAACGCGATGTGCTGGCAGAGTCGAACTCACATTGGGTCGTGCAATTGTTTTACTCATTCCAAGACCCGACCTTCCTCTACTTGATCATGGAGTTCCTGCCTGGAGGCGATCTGATGACGATGCTCATCAAGTACGACACCTTCTCAGAGGATGTCACTCGATTCTACATGGCAGAATGTGTCCTTGCGATTGAGGCGGTGCATACCCTGGGATTCATCCATCGGTGGGTACATCTACGAAGCATGATAACCGTCTTTAACGTCCCTTATCATGCCAGAGATATCAAGCCGGACAACATCCTGATCGACCAGGAGGGACACATCAAGCTCTCGGACTTTGGCTTGTCGACGGGCTTCCACAAAAATCACGATTCGAATTACTACCAGCGACTCCTTGATCAAGCCAACCAGTCTGTTTCCCCCACCTCACCGGCGCAGGCGGCGAGAAACAGTGTAATGGTCAACGCCATCAATCTCACCATGACAAGCAAAGACCAGATTGCAACCTGGAAGGCCAACAGGCGGAAGCTGGTATGCCCGCTTCATCCTCGCAAACTGCTGAAAATTTAATTGCCTGTAGGCTTACTCAACCGTCGGAACACCAGACTACATTGCTCCCGAGATCTTCTTGCAGCAAGGCTACGGCAATGAGTGTGACTGGTGGTCGCTCGGCGCGATCATGTTCGAGTGCCTCGTCGGATACCCCCCATTCTGCTCGGAGACGACGCACGAGACATACCAGAAGATCATCCACTGGCAGTACAACCTCGTCATCCCTGACGACGTGCACCTCAGTCGCGAAGCGGAGGACATAGTCCGCAGGTAGGCGCTCCATCCTCCTCTACGCCTCCCACTTGCTGACCAAAGCGGACACAAGGCTGATCACATCGGCTGACCGGCGGTTGAAGATCGATCAAATCAAGAGCCATCCGTTCTTCTACGGCGTAGACTGGGCGGCGATCCGCCAGATCGACGCGCCGTTTGTGCCCCGTCTGCGCTCGATCACAGATACCTCTTACTTCCCTACGGACGAGCTCGAGCAAGGCCCTGAGGAGACCGGATCGGGCGACCAAACGGACGCCAGCAAGGATCTTGCATTCCTGGGGTGCGTTTCCGTCACTGTGCCCAGGCGCACTGACCAACAGTTGGCCTCCATAGATATACCTTCAAGCGGTTCACGATTTCTTCTTAGGTCTCTGGCTCTAGGGAACGGTTCGGTGCGGGCAGCTGGCCTGCCAGCGTTTTCAGTGCTTGATCTATCGCGATACAGCAACGACGCGCATCTTGTCATACACACCATACATTTATTCGCGATCATACCCATAACATGTTTTGAAAGACAACATACATCTAATCCAACAGTGGGAATACACGGTACAGCAAGAGAGCATCATTATCCAAACGGTAGTTATGTGGCATTGCGGGGTTGTAACGAGGGACGCATCTGCACCAAAAGTCAAAGTCAGCACTGCCACAGTTTCAGACGCTACGAAAGTTCCGCACCATTTCAATAAATACGGGGAGTAGATGGGGCATATGTGACAGCTCAGGATACTTGAGCGCATCCACCGCACCCTTCTTCTTCGGTTTCGAAGGTGGTGGGATGTCGTGGCCGACGTAGCGTTTCTGTCGGAGCTCGTCCGAGGTCTCGCGCTTCTGAGGTGGAGGGCGCGGGGGCAGCGGCTTCTCCTGCCTCGAATCGACGGCAGTTTTCGGCAGCGGTGGTACGGGCGGCGCGTCGGTACTCGAGCGCGGGGACTTGGCGTCTATCAGCGAGCGCGATCTCCGCAGCGAGAGCAGGCGCGGCCGTGCCTTCTTCTGGGAGGATGTGGGGGAGGGCGGATCCGGGCGCGAAGGCGTCGGCGGCGCGACTGAGGCGATGGGTGTGCGTGGGGGGCAGGGCGACGGCGCAGGTGCGGTGCGTGACCGCGATGGCGTTGTGGGATGCGCTGCGCTGGGGGTGTGGCCCTCTGACGACTCGGTAGCCTCGCTGCTCTCGTCGGTCGCGGACTCGTACTCCGAGCTCGATCCATAACTGCTGTCATCTTCGTCTTCATCTTCGTCTTCACCTTCGTCTTCCTCCTCCTGCGCGGCGACATCTTGCGCATCGTCCCGCATAATATCGCCGAAGCTGAAGTCGTGCACGAAGCCTGTGACGATCGCCTGCGCGGTCTCCTCCTCTGCACCCATTTCCTGTGCGCTCGTCGACGTGCCGAAGCGCCGCCTGAGCTTGCTCTCGTACGCGACCTTGAGCTTGTAATGGTACAGCGCGACCGCATCCACTTCCTCGACGATCGCCTTACGCTCGTCGCCCGTGTGCGGCAGCAGGAACTCGAGGCTGACGGGCTCGCCGAGGCCCTCGCGGACGACGGAGAGGAAGAGCTCGATCCAGCGCATGAGGCCGGTAAACAGACCCTCGCCCTTGGAATGCACCTTGTGCACGAAGTGATAGAACGATTGCTCGTGCCGGTGGATGAGATCGATGAATATTTGGACGGTTTGTCGAGGGTTTTCTTGGCTCACTTGAAACGTCATCGCATCAGACAAAGTTTTGAGTATGAACTCGGAAACTCACATTCCTCCGTGGACTCCACAGTCCGGATGAGATCATTGATGAAGTTCTGAAGATCGCCGATTGAATCGGCGATGCTTGCAGCTCGGTAAACTTGCGCTAAGGGAGAGTAGAAGATCGTGATGATATCCTTCAATATATCGGCCGTCACCCCCTGCCAAATTCATTCAGCAATCGACTTGGCTTTACATATGCGAAAACATACCTCGAAGATCAGAGCGATGAGTTGCTCCTTGTCCCTCAAGCGGCCATAGAGCTTGGCGAGGATAGACAAGTCCTCAAATAGCCAGGCCTCTTCTGTCTGAGGACCGTCGTCATCGTCCGAATCTTGTAACGAATCGCGGTAGTTGATGTACTCCATGTGGGCACGGTGCGACCGTACAACGCGTTGCATCTGAGCTCGGTTGAGCGCGGGTTCCTCGCCGGAGCGCAGGACGGCTGCGAGGACGTGGATCTTTTCCGAGGCTGCAAATTGTGTTTCAGCGCAGCTCAAAGCCGCGTTGCCTGCTAACTCACCGGCATCGCTCTTGTACAATGCTTGTATCTCCTGCGGCGCATAGACGAAGATGCGGACCTTCTCGCACAACACTGGGTCATCAATCTTGTCTTTGACCGCCTCGATGTCCTCCTCCAGAGCCTTCACCTCTTCTTGGAGAGAACTCGTAAACATCCTGCGATGCATAGTCAGTTGATGATGCCTTCTGAGACGCAAATTGATGCATACCGTTGCAGTAAGCTCCGACCACCAAACGGCTGCGCTAGGAACAGATCGAGTACAGCTACGTAGTCGCTGTGTGAGCTGACACACCTAGAAGCAGAGCGGCTACGCACTTCGAATCATGCCCACCGGATTAGAGATCTTGAGGGCAGTCTTCAACATGAAATACGGCATAAGCCCGTGTATACGCTTCAAGCCCGCCAGCGATTCAGACGCGTCATCCGCAGCGACAAAATGGTGGAAGACGGTCGACGCCAGCCTGGAAAGTTGTCAGACAGTACTTCTTTGGGGGGCATGACGCGAACGCACGATATTCGCGCCCACTCCAAGACTGATTGAAAGTCTGGAGGCAGACTCCGAACATTATCTGTGGTCTTGATGATGCCGAACAACTGTGTTAGCCCATCTGCTTCTACGTCAGTCCCTGCCAAGCGTGTTGCGGAGCGCCAGCCCGCACCTTTGCCCATGATGCTGCCTTTGACGCCCTTGACCGAGTCCCGCAGCTTGTCCACGCGCTCCGCAACCTCCTTGGCAAAGTGCTGCCGGCCCTCCTCGCGCATTTTGTCCGCCTCCTCGCGGTGCTCCGCATCGTCGAGCTCCTCGCCCGTTAGCGTCGTCGGATCGCTTAGCAGGAAGCTCTGGATCACGGGCGACGACGCGATTGCGGGAATCGCCATCAACGAGTGCAGGTACGAGCGCAGTGTGAGGCGATTCTTCTCGCGCGCGAGCCGCGTCTGAGGCGACGCAGCATATGTGGGCGAAAGGGGGAGCGAGTCGCTCGAGTTGTACTGCCCGGTGCCGTCGCCCCGAGGTTGTGTGGGGCTGAGGCCGGCGGAGCGCGTACTCACGATGGTAGTGCGGTCCTTGGCGGGAGGTGGACGGATGCTCTCGTCAGGGAAGGCTTTACGAAGCTGAGGAGTGCATTGATATGAGCAAACGTTTGGTCGGGTTGTGTATACCTTACCTCATTGTATAGGGTTTTGAAGTCTCCGTACCGCCGTGAGACGCACACATCGGCGTATCGTGAGCGGCGGGTGCGGATGATGAACTCCTGCAAAGAAATAGTTAGACAACGCAGTGCGATGCAGAGCAAATGGGACGGACCTCGTGCACCCGACTCCGCACACGGCCCTTCTCAACGACAGTCCTCACACACACGATATTAACCTCGAACACGTCCTTGTGCTTCATCAGGCGTGCATGGCGCTTGCGGGCCATCATCTCCAGGCGATCCAAGTCCTTCTGGCTGAGGCGCACGGTCTCCTCCTTCTCCACGATCTTCACGGCATAGTTGAGGAACAACGCGAAGTTGCGCTCCGCTTTAGCGATCAGCTTTGCGGTGCCATTGGGGTCACTGCCCTCGTCATCAAGCACAGCGGTCGGGGACAAGTTGCGCGAGAGGAGCGAGCCCATGAATGGTTGTACCTTCTCGGGGAAAAAGTCCTTTGGAGCGGAGGCGAGAAAGGGAAATGTGAGGACGAATTGGCGGAAGAGGTAGCGCAGGAAAGGGAGATCGAGGGGCGGGGCATCCTTTGGGGGAGGGTGGAAGGGTGGGCCAAGGTAGGATAGGGTGGATATGTTGTTTGCAGCGTTTGTGGTGAGTGCTGTGAGTTCGCGATTGAACTGGAGGGAGAGGAGAGTCTTCTTGAGATAATGTGCGCGTATCGGGGTCAGGGCTGTCGCGTCGTCCTGCTCGCTCGAACCCTCGGATGCGACGGGCGCGGGCGAGGACGAGCGTAAGGGGTCGTCAAAGTGCTGCACGTCGTGTGTAGGAGACTCGGGTTCTCTAGGAATGTCAGGAGGCGGCCGGGAGGGAGGAAGGGTGCGGGACATGATCAATTGACAATGACTGGGGAGATACTGGCGAGATTGGGTTAAATAGATGACGGGTCGGGATGGCAATGGGAAGAGGAGAGGAGAGGAACGGGTTCAGTGCCACAAGTCGAGGTCATATAGAACTGACGCAATGGCACTGCACTGGACTTGCCGGCTTTCCGCGCTTGCCTCCCGCAGCTCCATTTGAGACAGTCTCGCTCGCGGTCAACGTTCACCCGCTTGCCATCGATAATGTACACAATCAAGACGGTAGAGATAGATGGGTGTATATGCGAGTGGCAGGTGGCTAGGGAACGTAGACCCTTCCTCCCTGGTAGGTGTTCCCGTTCTCGTCGAGGAGCGTCTTGAGCTTGGCTGCGACGGCCCTGACGCCCCTGCGGCATTCCTCGAGGTCGGGCCAGTTGCCTGCGACCATCCAGCACTCGGAGCATGCCTTGGAGGCAGCGTTGAACGTCTCGAGCTCGAGCTCTCTGCGTGCATGGAGGGCGACCATGACGTCGACGATGCGATTGACGCCTGTGAACCATGTGGATGCGCCTGCGGCGGGGTCCATGGTGACGTCTGTGAGGAGATACGACGAGGCGAGGCCGAGACACTGGCGGAGGACGTGCTGGTCGACTGCGCCCGAGGAGCGAGTCATGGCGGTGAGGGCTTCAACGACGACGACGCCGTAGTCTGTGTGGGGGGTGTGCTGTGCTGGTGGGCGGGTGAGACGGGCAGAGCAGATGGCGGGCTTAAGTACCTCCATGACCGCGACCGGCAATGCGAGCGGGCAAAGGCGAGCATCGGGCGCCTGCACACCCGCCGCCGCCGTCGAGGACCAGGCCGCAGTGCGGGCAAAGATCGCGCGCGCCAGCGACACCCGTGCCTCGCCGTGCCTGTCCGCACCGTAGCTGCTCCCTTAGTAGGTCAGCTACGCCTTGCACCCCGCCATGGCCAGCCAGATCCTCCCGTCCCTCAACCGCGTCGTCGCCGCCCTCTCGCCCCCGCCCGCTGTCCTCACAGAAGACTACGACGGGCTCCAGTACAGCTGGTGGTTCCTCGTCTTCCGCCCAGCCCGTCCGTCGCTCATTTTCCCCTGCCCACACTACCTAATTCTCTCGCAGTCTTCAAGAACGAGTTCTTCCTGCTCGGCGGCGTCTTCTTCTACCTCGCCTTCTTCTGGTTCGGAAGCAAGGCGAATGCCAGCAAAGCAAACGCTTGGTGCGCACCGTGTCACTCACCACCGTGCGCGGCTTACGCTCGTCACAGGCTCAACGCGCACCTTCCTCTCTTCGCGAAGCAGTTCTCCCGTCCGACCGAAGGCGGCCTCACCGCGGACGGCTACTCGGACTTCTTCAACTTCTCCACAGGCCGACGCCTCGTCGCGTCCCTCCACACCGTCTTTACCCTCCGCCCGCGGCACGACCTCCTCCAATACATATACCAGACTGGCTGGACACTAATCGACCTCAACTACGCCCCAACGGATGAAATCACCCTCGACTTTAAGCTCGCTCTCAGCGCGTCCACCCCTGACTTTGTCTGGGCCATCGTCGCAAAGGACGAGCTCGTTTCGATCCGCAAGGACAGATGGGATCTCGTGCGCATTCCTCCTGTCCGCTCCTTACGCCCCTCAAATTCACGAGTTCTAGACTTTCACCCGGACCACTGAAAACGCGGCTCTTCCGGCGTTCGTCACCGTGTTCAGCGGTACGCCGATGCCCAGACGTGGCAGCAGCTCCTCCACCTAACGCACCTTCCAGAATACGCGGATATCACGGATGCCGTCCTCAAACTCGCTGGACCAGTCGTCGAGGCTCTCAAGGACCCCAAGATACAGCCCTACTTCCGCTCTCTCTCCGTACGAACTGCCCCCCATACCCTCCTCGATCGCTCTGATCCGTCCCCACCCCGCAGATCACGGACCAGCCCAGCGAGCATCCCACAAGCATCCCCTACCCGCACGAGAAACACGTCCTATTGACGCTGCGCGCGCTGCCCTCCTCGCAGGCTACGCTCTCTGAGCCCCTCGTCGCGGCCGTCTTCACCCTCATCGACGCGCTCGAGCGCGTCTCCCTGCGCCCCGACACCAAGACCAAGCTCAAGAAGGTCCGCGAAGAGCTCGTCAAGAGCATCAAGGACGAGTCCGAGAAGGAGAAGCGTGAGGAGGTGCGTCCCGCCGTGTCCTTCCATTCCGCCCCGCCGCCGCGTTCCTCACGCACGGCGCACTGACGACACCGCCGCGCGACACAGGCCGCCGACGCAAAAGCCGCGGCAAAGAAAAAGGCAGAGGAGGAGCGGATCGCAGGCCTCAGCGCAGCCGAACAGCAAAAGGTGCGTCGCGCCTGCCTGCATCACCGGCGTCTTGCCCCGCGCGTCCGCAGCGCGCGCGAATCCCGGGCGCGCCTGCCTCGTTTCGCGCGATGGTCGCTGACGATCTCGCGCCGCGCCTGCGCCTCACAGATCCTGGACCGCGATCGCAAGCGCAACATCCGCAAGAGCCAGAGCAAGGTCTCCTCCAAGGCCCGCTGAGATATACGCGCACACAGCACTTCCACACTCGCTCGGGGATCAGCAGGATCGGACGGCGTGGGCCTTGCTTAATTTGTTGTCAAAATATAATGTCACTGAGTATCGAGTTGTGCTGATATGGGCAGTACAAGGGCAATATGTCCTGCGTCTCTGAACGGCACGCGCGCCGCCTGGAGTAGATGTCCGGTGCGTGCCTTGCGGTGGAAAAATGGAATCCTGCGTGTCCGTTCTCGAGAACAGTGACGCACCCATCGCGGCCAGGTACTGCACAACGTGAAATTAGGCATCGGCGGAGGAGACCAGACGCACAGAGGCGCACGCCGCTATTAGTCTGATACATCGGGAGACGCAAAGTTGGGCGACGGCGACGGCGATGGCGCGCGCGCATCGCTCTCTGCGTCCGCGGACGGCGCGCGCTCGCGCAGCCCCGCGCCGTCCCCGTCGGTGCTCAGCGTGCGCACCGTCCCGCTCGCACTCGCCTCCGCACCCGCCCCATCCCCGAGCCCGTCCGCCTTCCCCTCCGCGCCGCCGTCCTTCGCCGGCCCCTTCTTCCAGCGCGTGCCCCAGCTCGCGAACATCTTCAGCAGCCACGACGGCGCGGGCTTCGCGGCCGCGCGCTCGCCGCCCCCGACGTCCTCGTCCTCGTCCTCGAACAAATCCGGCATGCCGACCTCCTCCGCGGCGTCGTCGACCGTCTGCCCCATGCGGTCGACCAGGCGCCCCGCCCCGTCGAGCGTCCACTGCAGCCGGCTGAAGCGCCCGTACACGCCTGGCGCCCGGCGCCCCGTGTCGAAGACTTTCTGCCGCAGCGCGAGCACCTTGTGGCGCTGCGGCGCGACGGCGTGCCACAGATCTGGCACATTAAATTGCGACGTCTCGTACGCGAGGGCGCGCGTCTCCTGCAGCACAGTCGCGACCTTGCCGCGCGCCGACTCGACCTCAGCGATGACCTTCGTGCGCGCGTCGGCCGCACCCACGTCCTCGATGTGCGCATCGTAGTCTGAGCGCAAGCGCGCGTTCGTTTGGGAGAGCAAGCTGGTGAGGATCTGGAGAGTGAATTGTTCAGCGTGTTTGGAGATTAAGATGCAGACGGGCTTGCGCACCTCGAGAGTAGAGACAACACCGGCAAGATGCTTCTCGCGCCGCCGCATGATGAGCAGTTGCCCGCATAGATCGACATCGATTTTCATTCTGTCCAGCGGTAATATTCTCGAATGCCTCAGCGCCGACGCATCGTCGAAGCTCCTCCTCCTGTCGGTTCAATTTGTCAACAACCGCCGTGTCTTTAGCGTGCGCACGCACCTCTTCAAACCCCCACTTAGCCTGATCTTCTTTCTGCTCTCATCCCCGGGGCGTATCGTCTCCTCGCGCGCATGATGCGCGCCGCGCATATCCTCGAGCACGTCCGACACGCTGCCGCTGCGCGCGCTCGCGTCATCCGGCAACGTGTCCTGCGCGCTGCGCGGGTCCGACCAACTCGTCATGCGGAACTGCATGACCTTGAGCGGGCGCCGGTGGTTAAACTCGCTCACGCGCCGATCGTAGTCCGACAGGTTCGCGGTCGAGCTCTCCGCGGTCGGCAGCGCGACGCCAAGCAGGTTGTGCGTCTCAGCTGCGCCGTGATCGTAATGAGTGGCCGTACGTGAGGATAGAAAACGGGACCTACAGATGGGGGAAACCTGCCCGCTACTCAGAATCTCATCGTCCTCGCCGTCTCTGGAAGCACAGTGAGAACTGCGCGGCGCGACTTGGACAGGGTGCGCGACCTACCTCGATACGACGACCTGCGGCACCGGGCTCTGGCCGTTCCCGTTGTGGAACATATCGTACGCCGGCACACTATGGTGATGATGGTGCCCGAGATGATGGTGCCCGTGCGATTTGTGCCCGCTCCTAGCGGAGAAGTCCGCGCTCTGCTTCTTCCCCCGGTTCAGCCTGGACAGATCCACCGCACACAAGCCGATCAGAAATGCGAATGCTTGGCCTGCGGCGCACGCACCCTGTCCAGGACTCGATCTTGCGCTGCACACGCTTGCCGCTCCATACCTTGTAGTCATTCTCCTCCCCGGTCGAAAAGTCCTCTCCGGGCCCATCTCTTTCCCGATCGACGCGCTCCCTCTCTTCCTCCTCACCGTCGCTCCAGATCCTCTCCTTACCGCCGTCCTTACCGGCCCAGTCCTTATCCTTCCCTTTCCTCCCCAGCACCTCCGCACGCCCGCTCCAGAGCCAGCGCAGGCTCGGCACGCCGTCCTTCGATGCGCGACCGTGCACAAAGCGTATAAACACGCTCATGTCGGCGGTGGGCTCCGTCATAACGTGCTGCGTCGAGTCGTCGAGTTTGTTCAGCAGAACGCGGTGCACCTTGTACGATTCGGTCGTGCGCGACTTGTCGTACGCGATGTCGATGGCGGAGAGGATGTCATCCGTGAGGATGGGCTGCGCCGCGCCTATTACTGGCGTGAGTCCCGCGGGGCCCTGCCCGTGCTGCATGGAGTGCGGGACGGTGGACGGCGGGACGGGTGTGCCTTGGGTGGACGGCAGCACGCCGGTGAATAAGCGCGAGGCTTGGAAATTGGCAATAGCTTGCAGGAAGCGCTGCGGGTCCAAAAATGGGTCTTTCGGGATGTACTGCAATTTAGATCAGTTCCGTCTATTCGGTTCCGTTGCTCGGCTAGTAGATGACGCACTTGTCCAAAGCCCAGCGCGTATAACTTGTTTCGGACGACGGCAACGTGGCTGAGCAGGGCGCAGACGACGGTTGGGTCTGCGACTCTCTCCGTGGGCTGTGGAGTGCATTGGTTTAGAAAATCTGACTGGCGCCGTTGACATACATACCTCGACACCCATCGACGGCTCTCCGATGTCGTGAACCCACCGCTGGATCCCGTCCACTGTGACGTCGCATAACAACCCGGTGCGCTCCTCCGAGTTGCTGTCAAACATGCCAAACAAGCTCAAGGCGGCTTGGATGAGTCTGACGAGCTCCAAGATGGTCACGCCGAACAACTCCGAGGGGCGTATCTTGTCGTCCATGTGGTACATACCAATGAAGCGGTCTTTGGTCGTGTCTCTGCGGGTGGACGCGTCAGCGCCAGCATTTCAAAAAGTCTGACTGGCGGCTGCCGTTCATTTCGCGGCGGAACAAGATGGAGTGGGCACAGAAAGGCACCGAGCAACAAAGGGAAGAGACATACCCAGGCTCTTCGAGGGTAAGCGCCATGCGGCCGCTACAGCCCATGCGGAGTAGGTTGATATTCGTGTAGAGACGATCGCGCGCCTCGAGGAAGAACCCACTAGGGATATGGACGATGGTGTAATCTGAGCGGAAGTTGGCGAGGGACGTGACCATGAGGGTGCCATGCTCTGTCTGGGAAACGGACACCTCTGTTAGCACCAGGAAGGTGTAGCCGGAGAGCAGGGAGGGCACTGGTTACCTCTCTGGGGCGTGCGCCGGCCTGCCGCAGGTCACGAAGGACGCGGTCCCATTCCAACTGAGCGTCGGTTGAGTTGAGGTGGGAAGAGGGCGTGAAAGCTGTCACAGTGATCTTGGCGGGCGGTGAGACGTGAGACGGAAGGCGGGGGCAGAGACGGGCACCTTGTGAGCAGGATCCCCTGTAAAGACGGCCAAGGTGATGACGGGCCGGGTGCGCTCCGTGACCCTGGAGAGGTTCGTATGGGGTGTTACCAGGCTGCGAGTGGGGTGTATGCGTACCATTTCTCGACAGCGTATATCTGGAAACCTTCGAGCTCGAGAGATTCCTGGACGAGGTCGAACTTTGCGGGCCTGCCAAACCACTCTAGGGAGAGGTCTTTTGCGGCGGCGAAGTCGGGTGAGGGGGTCGAGGAGGAGGCGGAACGGGAACGTATGCGCTTGGAGGTGGTGGGCTTTATGCGGGGGGACTTTGTGGGGAGGACGGGGCTGGCGGGAGTGGAACGGGTTGGCGGGCGGATGGGCCTGACTGTGGGCATGAGGAGCTTCTTGTGGAAGGCGGAGGGGGGCGAGAGGAGGGATGTGTGGAGGGAGGCGACGGGGGATCTGTGGGCATGGTGGGCGGGCTGGACTTGGGGGGTGGCGGGGACGGAGGTGGAGGAGGCCGAGACGAGGGAGGGCGCGGTGGACGGGTAGCTCGAGTAGTGGGGACGGGCGAGGTCGCGGATGGAGCTCATGGGCGGCGGAGGCGAGGGAGGCTGGCGATCTTATCTGACAAGGGGGCGGGGCCGAGCGCGGCATCGGGCGGGGATCTGGGCTGGTCCCGCGGATCGGGGCGGCGGAGATGGGGGGGCCGGATCGGGAAATGGGCGGGGCGACGAGCGACGCGCGCGGCTGTCGATCGTATAACTTAGCAGCGCATGCATCGACGAGGCCCATGTCGGACCGCGTCCATGCCCCTCCCCCATCCGATGGCCCTGTCCGCGCGCCCGCCGCCGCACCAGATCCAGCGACCCCGCCCGCGCACGGAGCAGCTGCGTATCCCCGGTCCCCCGTCCCCCCCGCGTCCACCGACGATCCCGCCCCCATCACCGCGGACCCCTCCCCCCGATCCCCGCCCCCACGATCGCCCCCGCCCAGCCCTCAAAACCCCCCCGCGTCCGTCCCCCCGCCGCAGTCCATGGCCCCCTCCCTCCGTCCGCTGCTCCTCTGCCCCGTCTGCCCCCCGCCCGCCCTCCTCGTCGCCCCCGTCACCCTCTTCTGCGGCCACTCCGTCTGCGCTGCCCATGTCCTCCGCCCCAACGACCGCCCCGCCCCCCTCCCCGCCCCCGGACAGCCCACCACCCCCCACCAGCACGCCCTCCACTACGCAGACCGCCTCCTCCACCTCGCGCCCTGCCCCGTCCCCGCCTGCACCAACCCCTCCGCCTCCCCCAACAACCTCACCCTCCCCTCGTCCTCCCCTGTAGTCTTCTACCCAGCCCCAGCCGTCGATCACGCCGCCATCCCCTTTGCCCGCATGCCCGAGAACCGTATTGACGTCACCGTCGCTAAGCTCATGTCCATCATCTGCGACGCTCTCGACTCTTCCTCCGCCGACTCAGATGACTCTAATAACGATTTCTTGCCCATGCTCTCCGCAGACTCGGACGACGACTCGGACGGCGAACAGGACGACGCCCAGCCCTCCCTCTTGCGCCGTGCCCGTGAGGCTCTCGAAGCCCACACCTTTGACCAGACGCAGACTCCTGGCGCGTCGTCCTCGCGCACCCACCGCCTCTCACCGGACTTGGACGATCCAGACGGCGGTAGCCCTCGTCCCCGAAAGCGCCGCAGGAGGCGCAGCCCCGTACCTAGGCGCGCTGAGCCTCCAGCCGACGCCGCCGCGCGTTTCGACAAGGACCTCATGGGCGAGCTTACCTGCCAAATCTGCTTCACCTTGTTCTACGAGCCCGTCACTACCCCCTGCCAGCATGTACGCCCTTCATAGTTTTCCCATTGCCGCGCACTCTGACGTCCCTTGACAGACATTCTGCTCACGATGTGTTCTTCGCTCGCTGGACCACAATAATCAGTGTCCGGCGTGTCGCCAAGACCTCTCGGGGTTCGCATATTTTCAAGACCAGCCGCAGAACAAGACCGTGCTTTCCATCAGTTGCGCATACATATATCCTGACTCGGCATAAGCTGACTATCGGCCTGGCAGTCCTCCATGCGTTCCCCGACGCGTACAACGAACGTAAGGAGTTGCTCGAGGCAGAAGAGCGAGAAGGAAGGCTTGACACGCCCATCTTCGTCGCACAGCTCTCATTCCCGGGCATGCCAACCTTTCTGCATTTCTTCGAGCCCAGGTGCGCGCGTCATCCAGCTTCTCATCTGTTTGTCGCCTGTTGACAAGTACCTGTAGGTACCGCCTCATGCTGCGGCGCTGCTTGGAGTCTCCCAATCCGTGCTTTGGAATGGTCATGCCACCCAAGCCGACTCATCATGGGCAAGGGAACGACTTTGGCACGATGCTCGAGATTCGCAGTGTCCGCATGCTACCTGATGGTAGGAGTCTTGTCGAGACCTTCGGCACGTATCGATTTCGCGTCATCGAGAGGGGTGTCCTGGACGGATATATGGTTGGCCGGATTGAGAGGTCGGTACCGCTGTTCACCCCGATAATATCGATACTCATGCTGGCCAACAGGATAGATGACTATCCCGAGCAACTGGAAGTCGCAGAGGCGATCGCAGAGCCGTCTACGGCGCTGTCGGCGCTGCTCGATTCCATAGACCCGTCGGCCGCTGGGCCGTCGACCGCTGTCCCAGTGAACCCCGTCGTCGAGGCGACGCAGAGGCTCATGGGCGTGTGCCACCAGTTCCTTGAGCAAGTTCGGGGCGGCGCAGCCCCGTGGGTCGTTCAGCGCCTGAATCGCGAATGTGGCCCCATGCCATCGGACCCCGCTAACTTTAGCTTCTGGATGGCTATGGTGCGTCTCTACTCGCTTCCGCACTTCGTCGTCATGAATCTCGCGGCTCGCCGTGATGTATTGGATATTGATACACTCCCCCCACAGGTGCTACCCATCGATTCCATCGAGAAAGCGCGACTGCTGCCGATCAAAACCCCCCTGCTACGTCTGCGCCTCGTGGTGTACTGGATCGAACAGCTCAACAGTAACTGGTGCGTGTTTGTCGCCTTCTGCGCTGCGCCGCTGCGGCTCGGCGGGAAACCCATACGCCCTCTCGTCCGTGTGTCTTCTGCTTGAACTCCGCCCTCCGATGTCTTCGTGTATTTGTGAGCAGCTGCTGACTGATGAGTTTCACTTTAGGTGGTTTACGGCCGGCTGCATCATCTGTTGACTCGTGGCGGCGGCCTTGCGGCTGCCGACCTATCTCCTCTCGTTGGTGCTGACAGATTTTCTCGTTTTTATAGCATATCTCGCCATAATGTATGCCATATCTGCTTCTTGAATTATTTCCTGCATCCTCGTTTGAGCACGTCTTTCGCTTGTCTCAGTCTTGGCGCCAGCTTGGCTGGCCTGTTTGCAGCTGCATCTATATTCACTACTATTCACCATTACATACTGCACGATCCACTCTCGTTCTTGAGCGTTCTACGAGCGCATCGATATCCCGCCTCATTCCGCGATCTTGTTTTGTCTCACCGCACGATTTATTCAGTACTGTATCCCTTAGTTGCACGCATCCGCCCCGCCCCTTGCCACGTCTCCAAGTTCACCGCCGCATCTCATCTCCTTTGTAGTCCTGTCCCACACGCATAGATTTGTGCGTCCCGCACGCATTTGGATCAATTGAACAAGATACATTTCGATTGATTGCTACGCCCCCATCGACTGTTACAACATGCAACTCTAAGAAAAACTACGATGATACTAGAGCTCTCTGCACAGATACACACAAATGCGTACTTCGTTTACTACATGCCTGGCACACCAGCATTGTCTCTTTCCTGTAAGTATCCCTCGCGGCCGGTCAGAGATTGGACAGGCTGGTCACGGGCCACACGCTGCAGGCACACGCGAGCCATCAGCGGCGCGTCGGATCGCAAAAAAGGAACAACGCACTATCCCTCCTGCGATCTCCGGAAGCCGTACTTGCCGATAAACGCGTCGAGCTCCTTCGGGCCACGCGAGCCGTAAGGGTAGGGCACGGGCTTGGGCGCGGCGCCGTTCTTCCCCTCGATCCAATGCAGGATGGGCGTGAAGATCTGGCGCGCAGGCGATCAGCATCGCATCGAACGGCAGCGATAGTACGCACCTTCCATGCAACGTCGAGTTCGTCATCGCGCACAAAGTTCGAGTGATCGCCCTTGAGCGCGTCGAGGATGAGCGCCTCGTACGCCTCAGGGATTTTCGCGTCTTGGAAACGCCGCTTGTAGGTGAGGTCCATCTCCGTGGGCAGCGCGCGCGTGTACAGGCCGGGCGTCTTGGTGTTCAGCTTGAGGTAGACCGCCTCCGAGGGCTGGATGCGGAGCACGAGCTCGTTGCGCGAGATGTCCTTGAAGATGCCCTGGGTCACGTCCTTGAACTGGATGCGCACTTCCACCTTGGCCTCGTTCAGGGCTGGAGGGGGGTCAGGGTCAGCTGAGCCGGAGCGGAAGCGGGCGACGACGTGCCTTTTCCTGCCTTGAGGATGAACGGCACACCCTCCCACCGCGGGTTGTGGATCCACAGCGTTGTGGCGGCAAAGGTGGGGCACACGGAGTTGTGCGGCACCGTGTCGTCGTCAAGGTAGCCAGGCTTGCCGTTCGCGGCAACGTATTGCCCAAGGAGGGTGTCGCTGGGCTCGATGGGAGGAATGGCGCGGAGGACCTTGACCTGGGAGCACGTTAGCAGGCGGCGCACGGCAGCAACAGGCAATCTGGCACCTTTTCGTCGCGGATATCCTCTGCGGCAAAGGACACGGGCCGTTCCATGGTCAAGACGCTGAGGACTTGCAGCAGATCTGACGTCGCGACGCGTTAGCGAGTTACGTCATGGACCCTAACCCAAGCGCGTACGATTCTGAAGGATGTCACGGATAATGCCAAACTCATCGAAGTATCCACCGCGTCCCTCCGTGCCGAAGGGTTCCTTGAATGTAATTTGGACGTTGCTGATCGAGTTTTTGTCCCAGGCAGCGTTGAGCGCGATGTTGGCGAAACGCAGCACGAGAATGTTCTTGACCATCTCCTTGCCCAAGTAGTGGTCGATCCGGAACGTCTCATCCTCGGTCCACGACTTCTTCAGCGAGCCCAGGAGCAAGCGCGACGAGTCGAGATCGCGACCGAATGGCTTCTCTACGATGATGCGGTTGATACCCTTGGTCGTGTAGTTGAACTTCTTGACGTTGGTCGCGACGGGGATGAAGACGGAAGGTGGCAGGGCGAGGTAGAACAGGCGATTCCTCTCATCCCCCGGGTAGGCCGATTCTAACTCCTGAAGATGTTTCTCGAGGTTTTCAAAGGCGGCGTCGTCCTCGTAGCTGCCCGAGACGTAGCTGCTCAGTTTCTTGAACTCCTCGATCTTCTCTGTGATCTCGGGGCTGTTGTCCGGGTTCTTGATGTACTGTGTCGCACGCTTGTGGAACTCGGCCTCGTCCATTTTGGTGCGCGCATATCCGACGATATGCACGCCCTTTGGCAGGAAGTTGTCGCGATAGAGACCGAAGAGCGCAGGGAACGTCTGCGGGGACGATATGGGCACTGGAGATGCGCGACAGGGGAGACGCGTACCTTCTTCTTTGCCAGATCGCCGGATGCGCCAAAGACTGCGCGACTCGACAGTCAGCACGGCGTCGCGTGGGGAGCAAGGTACGCACCGACGACGAGGGTGTTGTCCTTGAACTCGACGTTAGTGGAGGCCATGGAGGGGATAGTGCCTGATAGGTGCCGTTGGTGGGTGGTGGACATGGTTGCGGTTGAGGGGTGTATATGAGCAAGACGGAAGGGGTAAACAGGAGACGCACGGGAGGGGAGGGCGTATATATTCGGGTGGGAAGACAGCTGTGTTCGGGGGAGAATCTGTAAGGAGTTGCTTAGTGAGCCTTATGGGAGCGGGCTCAGTGTGTCGCCCGCAATCAGAGCACATCTGATAACCGCGCCCTGTCTAGCGGGCCGTCTTTCTCCGCGTTGTCTTCACTTGCAGCCATGCCGGTCCACGACCTCCCTCCCGACCCCGACTACGTCCTCGATGCCCTCCGTCAGCTCGCCACCGCCCCGCTCCCCGACACCGACCCTGCCGCCCTCCACATCCGCGCAGGCGCCCTCTTCGCCCGCCTCAAGGCCCTCAACCGCGCCGCCAATGCCGCCGCCCGCGCACACAAGCACGCCACCGCCGATGCTCGCCAGGACATGGACCAGACCCACCTTGGCCTCCAAAATCTGCTCTACGAGAAGCGCCATCTAGAGCGCGAGATTGACAAGTGTCGGCAGTTCGCGTATGTCCCCTCTGTCCTCGACGGAAGCAGGTGTCTCAAGTCTCTACAGTTCAATATACCAGGATATACAGATGTATACCATGGACCAGTTCATGGAGCTCGCGCCCCCAGAAGCAAGGACAGACGATGCGCTGTCGAATCCGCATCAACTCATGTTGAACCGCCTGAGTTTCGAGCTTGTGGAACGCCAGAGGTGCGTCTCCCGTCTCGGCCTATATGCTACGTGCTCATTCCTCCGGCAGGCTGGATCGCAGGGTCAAAGAGCTCACCCAGGAAAAAGAAGAGCTCTTGAAGGAGACAAAAACCAAAGCCGCCACCATGGAAAGCGTGAAGACGCAGATCGACGTGCTCATGAAGGTTTGTCCAACCGAGGCTTGCCCGAGGTCGCGTGGCTCACTTTTTACGTCCAATAGACGGCAGCAGAAATCAGCAAAAAGGTCGACGAGCTCATACCTCCTGCACCCGGCGCTGCTCCTTCAGAAACGGGCACGCCGAATCCCAGCTAGGACTGTTCTTATCTGTCCTTTGTACTAGTAGTTACCTCTGTATCATAGTGTTTCACCTCCAAGTTACCCTCCGGATATAATAACAGAGCGGATGACTTCATTGAAGTAAATTACATACAACCCGTTAGGCAACCGTATTATTACAAGAGATATCAAGGCCAGGGTGAGTGAGGAAACCAAGTAGGTGGTGAAAGCGGAGGCGGTGGAGTACAGTGAATGATGCAAAGCTAGATAATCGATCCGCAGAAGGGTATGAAGAGGAGTCTATGGGCCTCACCGGAGAATGCAAGGAAAGAACATGAAAGGCAGGATCGCGAGGTGCAGAGATCAGGCCGCCTCGCCGTCATCACCACTTATGCTGCCGACCTCACTCATCTCTTCGTCCGCTTCCTCTTCCTCTTCTCCACCTGCGGACTTGTCCGCGGCTTCCTTGGTGGCGAATCGTTGCACGTACTCTGGAATTTGGGTTGAGACGGATGAGATCAATGACAACGGTGTACCTACCCTTGACCTTCGTTTCGTATTCCTTTGGGTGTCTCATCAAGAGTGCCGCAGCCTCTCCATTCAAAGGATCATTGGGGTTCGGGTACCGCAGCAGCTGGGGCAGGAAGACCTCAAAAATGTTGATCATATCTAGGAAAGTCAGTTCAAGCACGTCGCCCGATGGACGGCGTCCTACCGAACATCGGAGACCAGGTCTGGTTGATCACATCGAGACAAACGGACCCGCTTCTGGCACAGGCATCAGGGGCACAATCACCAGACACTTGGCAACGTGCTTACAGTTCATCGATATTCGGGTGAAAAATCTTGTTCATAAACCCGATGCTAGGCGACTTGAATGGGTATTGGTCCGGCAGCTCGACGTGAATCTTCCATACGCCGCCCGCGAACGGTGCTTAATGAGCGGATTGGTAAGGCCGTGTCTAGTCATCCGCGCAGATCACGAAAAGTTGGGTACGCACTCTCCACGGGGCCGTAGAAGCGCACGTAGAACTCCTGCATGCTATCGTTCACGAGGCTCACTTCATAATCAGACATCAACCTGCGGCCGAGCGAGGCGCTTTCAGCAGCAATGCGCACGAAGAGCAAGTGCAATCGACGTACAACTTCATAACGTCGGTCTCGATGCGGCGTTTGGGGGTGCTGTAGACATGCGGGAGACAGTCCGCAATCAGCGAGAGTAATGTGCAGTCGATGAAAGGACATATCATGATTGTCAGCGGAGACGGTAAAGAAAGGCTGCTCGCATGCAACAGGCTTGAGGCTGAGGTTGCGGTCGCGGTCGCGGGATGGCGGCGGTAGAGACGTTACGCAGCGAGTGAGCGCTCGCCGTTGACGATGAGCAGGTCACGGTGCCGGGGCTGCGCTCCAGACGGGACGTTCCGGCCGGCGCGCTGCAAAGGGGTAGCCGGGGTCCCGCACATAGTGATGCGCCGAGTCTCGGGGATGAGTCAGCAGCTTGGGCACTTCACTCTGAGTCACTGAAGTTTTCGAAGAGTTTTCAAGCGAAGGTGAAAACCATGACATCGGCTGACGCGGAAGAACCAGCAGGGCAGCAGCAGAACCAGCGACGTGTCGAGTCTCTTGACCTGAGAATCTGGTCATGAGGTGCGCTTCCCCTTGGACCTAGGACAACAGATGACAGAACATCGAATGCCCTGTAGCTACCAGATGGCAAACGACAACGGCTAATCGGAGCGAAGGCTGCGAAGTCGCCATAGCTGACCCTACGACGACGTCCCCGTGCCCACACGCTCCGCCCAGCACGCCCTTTCCCAACACCTTCCTCAATGCGTAGCCTGCAGGCACAGAAGCCGACAAGGTTAAGTTACCTCGTTACGCGCCGTGAGAACCACGTGTATAAAGTTATGGTAGGTGTGTCGCGCACTGCACGACCCACGTCGCCGCCGTGCCAGGCGCACGCCGGGCCACGCGTCGCCCGGCGCGCAGCGATTCACAGGGTTCTCAGAAGAACGACCACTCCTCCACCACGCAGATAACGTCGTCGCTCGAGCAAGGCCACGGCCCGCCTTTGCCTGTGAACCCGGTGTCGCGCCTGGGAGGACTTGCCGCGGTAGACACGCCTCCGACGTCCCCGACGTGCCCATAAGCCAGCGGACTCCCTTGGCGAACCGCGCGCCAGGCGACGAGTAGCGCTGAAAGAAACCGACATAGTAGTCAGCGAGGCGCACATTCGTTGTGAAACCGCGGAGGCGCACCTAGCCAGAACAAGCCGAAGGCGCTGACGAGAATGAGCTCTTCCTGGCTGTCCGTCAAAACGTGTCCTATCCTCCTATAGTGGGATACGATGCTGCGCAGATGATTTGATTCAGAAATTTGCACGAACGTGGGGTCGGAACACACTAGATCATCAAGGAGGCGGTGGCCAGGAGGGCCACGGCCGCCTGAGTCAGCGTGGATGATTCTGGGCGCAGCGGTGAGCGCAAAAGGTCCAGATAGTTTCCGTGCACGTACGGAAGGTGTACGGGATTGTCCACGTCGTTACATGGGCCACCGTCACAGCGGCGAGACCTGTGGAAACGTGTGAGTTCCATCCACGTAGTTCCCCGCTGAACGATTTTCACCCAGATATACGGATCGCCGGCTGATGTCTGATAGGAACGGCATGACTGGGCTGTTTGGTGAGGTTCGTTACGGATTCGAAGACGAGCGGAAGACAGTGGATTCGTAGTCGACCCCAGAGGCTTTATCACACATATCCCTCCGAACACGAGGCGTGCAGGCGGACATCGCGCGATGGAAGTGTGGCAATGTATAAGGTATGGGCGTGCAGTGGTAACGTAAAACATGCGTACAGTAAAGGTCCGTGCAGTCATAAGATAGATGTACGTCGTCACCTGAGGAGTCGATCGTCGTCGGCGTCATGCACTGGTCTAAGATGGCTCGCGCCGACGACCACGGAGAGCCCTCGGGGCTATACATTATGAACAATGCCAGGACGTTGTTCGATACGTGGACGCCCGCCATTAACGCCAGGGTAGATGATGATGGAATGTCCATGTTGTTGCTGTACGTGGTTTTCGTCCATCATCGGCATGGGCTGGTAATTCGGACCCGCGTAAGCCGACGGTAACCCGTAAGCCCCTTGGCCGCTCGGGTACTGTGATATCGAGAGGCCGGGCCAACCAGGGTATTGTCCGAACCACGGGAGGTTGTTGATGTGTTCCTTCCATATATCCGGCCGGCCGAGCACCTGTGATCGATTCGCCAGCGCAATCACGAAGAGGAAGAAGAATATCACTGCGTCTGCGGTGAGACGATTGTGACGGAATGCATCAACGGAACACGCACAGATGCCGAAAAGTGACCACGAGAACGCTTCAACGATCTTCGCCTCATAGCAGTATGAGCTTGCGTTTACTGTGGGCTCTTATGAGTATAATTTCGACGATGCGACTCATCGCATAGGACTGACTGGAGCCTTTACTTGTCGTAATCGTCTGCCCTTTTAGTGCGAAGCACTCAGCGGGACCAAACATGTCACTGGGAGGATATGAGCTAAAGTGACAGGTCGACGGGAGAGGAACATACGAAGCCCAGGCCCCCATAGCTATGGAAAGACACAGAACATCAGCATAGCGAACAGCATCCGAGAATGTGATACGCACCGAGCCACGCGACAGCTGTGATGAACAGAAAACATATCTCTAACAATGGATTCGAGTACCAGAATCTGATCGCTCGTCAGACACAAGACACCTGTGGATGGGAAACTCTACGCACAGCAGAGGCACAAAGACAACGAACGTCCATGATGGGACAGCTAATGAATATATGGTGAATTCGCCTGCGAGGCAACAATGTTACACTTGACCGTGACGTCTCTTCCCAAGCATAGCAGAACGCACGATGTATCTGGGGTAGGAAAATCGTTGCGAAGTATGCTGAGAATGCAAGAACAGTCGCAGACAAGAGAAATACAACAACTAGCCAACTACGTGTCAGCAATCCATAAGTGCGAGGAGCTGCACATCGGACGCGTACCATATCCCCACACTCGGAGATTTCTAAACAAGACTGTCATGGCACGCTAATGAGACCTCGTTGCCTGGATATTCGTGACGGCGTGAAGGTATGAGAGGAAGAGCTGACGGCGGCGAGCAGCAGGTGTCGTTAGTTATGAGCATGTTCGAGGTCGCAGAAGTTTGCGGCTCGCGTTCCGATCTTCGAACAATAGCAGCACGTGACCCCGTCCGCGTGCGTGCCTCAAGGGCATCGCGTGGGGTTCGCACTCCAAGCACCTGCATCTGCAAGACGTACATATACACTAGTATGTACGGCACATTGATCGTTAAAAGTACATCGCTTTGATATAGATATCGTTTCAAACGAGCGTAACCCCTCTAAGTTCCCAAATAAATGTCGTTAAGTCCGTAAAATCACCTCCGGGGCGATGCATCCCTGCGATAATAATCTGGCCTGGCTGAACGATCGTTGCGTTCTCGGGTGTGAGCGCGCGCAGGTGCGCGACTCGAAGGATACGCGACGTAGTACGTCTGGGGGTCCTGACCGACGGCATACAACGGTGCGGCGGCTGGGCGCTTCTCGTGTCCACTGCGATCGCTCCGTTCGCTCCGGTGACGCTTGGGGGCGGCAGGAGGCGGCACGGGCGCAGCCTTGGACTTTGAGTGGGAGCGGCTGGGGCGCGCGGTGACAGGCGCAGGCAGCTTGCTTGCCTTGCCGCCTTGGCCAAACCAATCGTAAGTCGTGACGGGCGACTGCCAGACCTCTTTATGTCCGTTCATGTAGTGCTTCATGGCCAGCACGAAGAGCAAGAGCAAGAAGCCCCAGACTGTTACTGCGTCAGCTGGCAAGGACGGATACAGACAAAGGTGACTCACCGAGAGCTGCGTTGAAAAGGGAGAAAGCCTCCAAGACACGGTATTGCGCCTGGTATGTATCCGTCGAGACTGGAGTCCTAGTCAGAAGGTCCCATGATAGCAATGAGGATAGGATCACGCACATCCACCGTCCACGGGGCTAGTGCTATCTCCCGATTCGAAGCACTCCACGCTTGCCGTCTCGGAGTCCGAGGAGGCCAAGAACGCCCCCAATGCTGTAATTACAGCATGTCAGTTACTATGCATAGCCAGAGTGGTAAGAACAATGGTGCATACCAATCCAGAATGTCCCCGCAAGCCCCAGGCAGCCCAACTCAATGCGCGTGGAAATGGGATTCATGTTCCTCCGCACGCTGAAGGCGGACCTGCAAGCGATGTCAGAGCCATGATGATGCGATGCTGAGAAGGTCAGACTTACAACACAATGATGATTACGATGCTTGCACTGGAGACAAAGATTGCGAATGGGACGAAGCGGGCTGCAAGAAGTGAGCATCTCTGCAATAACGCAGGGAAGGGTAACGCACTGAGGTCAGAAGCCGCCAACACGCTCTGGAAGTGGGCGGCGATGGCCAAGCAAATAATTGTCCATAAAAACACGACAGCTAGAGACGGCTTAGATTCCGCGACCACGGGCGAACGGTGAGCACTCACAATAGATAATCATGCGGATGATATTGAACTTGGAAGGCATCATCTTGGAAAAGCTCAATAGCCCGAGCAGAGGAGATGTCCGTTTAGGAGTGCGAGGTGGTCTTTGATGGCCGGAAGCCTGTGGCCGCGACTGGGAGGGCATCTTAAGGCGGGGGCAAGAGGCAGGGAAGGTCGTGCCAACGGCGAGGTGATGGCCTGGGGGGACTAGCGAGAGGGCGCGGGCCACGAGGAAGGCAAGAATGGAGGAGGCTTTAAAGCATGGAAAGGTTCAGGCGCAGGCCGCAAATCGGGGTCGTGGAGCGCTGATAGAGTGAAGTTTTCACGTTGTGCACGGCACGTCGTCTGCTGCCTCGAGGCCCGACTTCTGCCTCGAGGCCGTCGTGGCCAAGCCGTGCGCGCCGCCGTGTCGGCCGAGGGCCGGCATCTGTGCCAATCTAATCAGATGACTACTGATCATGCGGGGAAGAAACCGTCTCCGGTGCCGCCGGCAACGGCCACGTACACGACACGTCGGGCCATCGCATGAATCAATAATAATAATATCCTGGCCGCAGGGCCAGATAATGATATTTATCTACACGGGTGTGCGCATGTAACGTAGAATCGTACGATGGACAAAGGTACAACAGCGATGAAGGAATAACGACGAGAACAAAATGCCAATGCTGAGCCGTGATAATACAAGGGTGGGTGAGACACATGAAGGTCGTCAGATCTTGATGGGGCGAGCGGGATGCTCGAGGTCGGACACAATGAAC
Source organism: Auriscalpium orientale (assembly GCA_019915035.1). Lineage (NCBI taxonomy): Eukaryota > Fungi > Basidiomycota > Agaricomycetes > Russulales > Auriscalpiaceae > Auriscalpium > Auriscalpium orientale. The sequence goes on along the minus strand of JAHLMH010000020.1, from coordinate 662,369 downwards.
TCGGATGAATTGGGCCAAGAGAGGAGGACAGAGAGATTGTCGCCTGTGGTGACCACCCGGTCGAGGGACTCCTCGCAGAGCTGCAGAGTCTGCAGCAGTAAATGAGTGAATGGAGCCGCATCGGAGCGATGACGACGACGTACGCGGCTATAGCCACCAAACTCCAGGGTGGTGCGAGCTCTTGCGATGATATTGTGGACAGCGACATGGCCGTACCGACGGCTGGAGCAGAGATAAGCGTCGCACACAGACGCGGCGGAGGGACGCGACGTACAGGATCGAGAGCAAGTCACCCTTCGACTTGGGGGGATAGAGCAGATCGGCACCGCTCAAATATCGGCTCAACGCCTGATAGGATGCGCAGTGGGCAATGATGGCTTCGTTGAGAGAAGCCTGCTCCATGTCCCACTCGGTAGAGTTCTCGCTGCATGACGGTGTCGGAATCGGAAGGGCGCGGGAGATGAGCGGACGGCGGGGACGTACGTGACATGGTAGTGGGCCTGGGCTTCGGGGGAGTGAGGGGCGAGAAAGCGGTCCATGAGACAGTGAAGGGGAATGAGTTGACGTGGAGCGAAGAGCGAGAGCAGATGTGGGTATCGGGTTGCGGGCGATGGAGGTTCTTATAGCGGGGGTGTGCGAGTGCCGCAGCTGACTGTATGGCGGTGATGTGTACGCGTCTATGGTCTATGAGGTAGCCGCGCCTTCGAGGGGGCCACAAATGAGGAAGGATCTAAAAGGTCGACGAACGTGAGCAGGCGGCTTTATACACCAAGATGCGATTCGCACGTTTGAAAACCCGGCGGATGACTCGGACCCTTGTGTAAGATAAGCCACATTGGGCCGACACGCCGCCCGCCCTGTGCCGGCGCCGCTCGGCGTCGGCCTTGGCCCGCCCACCTTCCCTGCCGCCCCGGGCGCCCTCCGGCGTCAGTATGCTCAGTAATTGTGTATAGGCTCAAGAGCGTCGCGTCGTCGGTCGGCTCGGACCAGAGCATACTTGTTCTTCGCCTGCGGACGTACGGTCATCGCCGGTCTTATCTCCCTGATCGCGCCAGGGCGCGTCCGAGGAGCAGTACCGAGGACTGTCCGGGGGCCTGCGCGCCAACCGACAACGACGTCGTCGGGCGAAGTGAGTCCAGCAAACGTGCGTTGTCCTTCCCGCGTCTCCGCCGTCTGGTCTGTTCCATTCGTGTCTGGCACGAGACGAGCAGATCTTGCTCTCGAATGCAACCCTCATGTTCCCCTTGAAATCCTCGTTCTTGTGGACGCTCTGGCTCACCGGTGCTTTCTCCCTGCCGGCCCAGCAGCCTTTACAAATCGCAGGCCCTGGTGAGTTCGCGTCAGCGCCTAGTTTTCCGGACTGAGAGGTCACACGAGAAGGCTTGACCCGGCGGAAACTGCATGGCCGATTCCTGCATATTACCGACATCCACCCCGACCCGTACTACATCGCAGACGCGTCGCAGTCCTCGGCGTGTCACAGGAAGAAACCACGGAAGGAGGAGGAGCGTTCTGGATACTACGGAACTCCATACAGGTGCGCCTACATTCGGCGGCGTTGGCGCGTCTAATGCCACCGTACAGCGACTGCGATTCGCCTTTCCGGCTCACGAATCTGACGCTGGATTTCTTGGACAAGAATTGGGCTTCCGAGATAGACTTTGTGATTTGTGCGTTCTATTTACCTTGGCGCGTCGTGTTCGTGCGCTTACACCACGAAGGGACCGGCGACAACGCTCGGTAAGCTTGTGCTTGCCGGTTCTAAGCATTCTTGGCGTTGAAATCCCGCAAGACATGACAACGACCGAAAGCTACCCCGCACACTCAAGGAAATCTATGAACTCAATAATGTTGTAGCAACGAGGATGAACGACGTGTTTCTGAGGAGGGGTATCCCGGTCGTCCCTAGCCTGGGTGAGCATTGTACGGCACAGGGCCCGGGGCTAAGAACGCTGATTGCCCTTGTTGCCGTTCCCTCTTGCACAGGGAATAACGACGTGTGGCGTACGTACGGCTGTCCTCGTCCCTACGACTGCGCTGATAACCTCACATCTCACAGCGCATGTAATAAGCGCTCTTCCTCATCCATGCCATACACGATTCTGACCAATGTTTCCGATCTTCCAAGAACATTCTAGCGGCAGGTGGGCAGTTTCTCAGGGGATCAGTAATTGTTGAACATTGAGTGCTTGTTTGATAGGTCCCAATGATATCATTGGCCGATTTTCCTCGTGAGTATTCGCCCCGTCTGCGCGCTCCTAGCTGACCGGCATGATAGCCTATGGAGCGCTTTTGTACCCTTTCCTCCTATCAAGTATTCCGCCGCGGCGCATACTACTCCACCGAAGTTATACCCGGCCAGGTTGCCGTGATTAGCCTGAACACCATGTATTTCTATGATTCAAACAAAGGCGAGTGCCGTCGCGCTTCGCTATCAGCGCTATTGACTCAAGGCTGTCACACAGCTGTGGGGGGCTGTGAATACAACGACCGTGATGACCCAGGGAATCTGCAATTCGATTGGCTCGAAGTGCAGCTAGAATTGTTCAGAGGACGCGGGATGCAGGTGAGGCATCATCCGACCATCTGAAGCCGTGGTCACCTTCTGATGTCATGGCCTCTTCACTGCCTGCAGGTATGGCTGAGTGGACATGTTCCCCCGTCGCCAGGCAACTACTTTGACGAGTGTGTACGTACATTTGCACCGGAGTCTAGCGCAGACCTATGACGTGTGCATGTCAGTACGTCCGCTATGTCGAGTTGTCCCTCCGCTTCCAGGATACGATCCTCGGACATCTGTATGGGGTGAGTTGTTCTGTCCCTGACGCAATTCCCGGCACTGAAGTCCAACGTTCCTTAGCACATGAACAATGACCATGTAAGCGCGTATGTCACAGATCCTGATCAATGATGTGAACGATGATACAGTTCTTCTTCGTGGAGGCCAAGGATCTGGATTTTTCGTTCGATCCAGAAGACGCCGCACAAATTGATGGGACGGCACAGGCGAGCGCGCACGATCAGCTCTATGACACGCTCATAAAAGACTTTGCGGAGCTGCCGAAAAGCGGGAAGAAAACCGAATACGCTGACTACGCAGTCGTGAACGTCGCGCCGTCGGTGGTGCCCAATCCGTACCTGCCGTCCTTCCGGATATTCTCGTACAATGTCACGGGCGCTGGGTCCGAACTGAAGAAGAAGAAAAAGAAGAAAGAGCCGAAGCGGAAACACGGACATCGCCCCGGGGGAGGGAGCCGGGACAAGTTGTGCAAGGAGGCGCGGTACCAGGACAGCTGGCGGTGCAAGCTGAGGGAGCCGTGGCACACGGACGCGGAGGCGCCGAGCCGGCAGAACACGCTGTGGACGCCGCTGGGGTACGCGCAGGTATGCGGGACGGGTGGGCGGCGTACGGCGGGGACTGACGCGGTTTTGCAGTACTACCTGCCTGGGGAGCGGGTGGCGAACAAGACGCATCGGCCGAAGTTCAAGCTGGAGTACGTGACGTATCGGGCGTCCGCGCTGCTGCCTGCCGAGGGGGACGAGTACCCGGTGCCGCCGCGTCATCTGCCGGGGCCGCTGCGGACTGGGAACGGGACGGGGACGAAGTACACGCCGTACGGGATGGAGGACCTGACGATCGGGTCGTGGCTGAAGCTGGCGCGCGCGCTGGGGGACGGGGGGAAGGGGAAGCTGCGGGGACGGTTCCGGCGGTACATGTACATGGAGGAGGAATAAGAATAATAATAAAGGATATCACGGTGGCGGTGGGAAGATCGCGGAGCAGCGGGGGTCGAACCGGCGGGAAGGCGGGCGGGGACGGGATCAGGCGTATAAGCGTTGCCTTGACCACGGCGACCTGAGCTAGTCATTCCCCCCGCCCTTGTTGTTTTCTTGTCCCCTGCGCCGACCTCCAAACGGCCGGACGGACGCTTCTTTCCCATACAATTACAATATCTCTCCCCGGGCTGTGCGCGCCGTTTTCCTCTTCACCTCCTCCCCCCGCCTCCGCCTCTTGTCCCTTCCCCAGAGCCCCCCCGCTCGCCCCCCGCTTGACGCTCCTTTCCGCTCTATCCATCACGGCTGGCCCGCGTTCTGCACCCACACTCGCCCACTGTCCTTACCTCCCTACTACTCGCACCCGCTAATTCGCATGGCCGCCGTCAACCTCCACGCCATGGCGTCCAACATCCCCCTCGACTTCATGCCCATCCACCACCACTCGCGCTCCAACTCGGTCTCCTCCTCGTCCCCCAGCTCCCGACCCCAGTCTTCCCAGGGTGGCGGGATGCGCACGTCAGCGGCAATGGGCCCGCTTTCTGCCGAGGATCTCTTTCGCGCGTCCTATCAACTCGGTAGACCCACCTCCATCGTCAACGACCACCACGTCCGCACCTCCTCCCACTCCTCCGCCTACACAGACATCACGTCGCCCGCAGACTCCCCGCCTAATCACAATCTCTCCAATCCCGCCCTGAAGAACCACATCCGCGCTTCCCACATCCGCGCCCGCGCGGCCGCCTCTCCCTACCCCCGTGATGCAGAGAGCGTCCACTCCTCGTCCAGCGAGACAGAAGACCTCTCGATGTTCCTCGCTGGCAGCTCCCCCGCAGAATACCAGTCTGTGTTCTCTGGTGGGCACATGATATCCAGCCAGGAAGCCATCCACGCTACCGGCGCCTTTGGCCGCATGACTCTCAGCCCCGACCATACCCTGGAGAAGCTCGCCGCCAACGTCCGCGCAGCGACGACGACGAGCGCATCCGACCGGGCGAAGCAGATCTTTGTCCAAGCTTGGTACGTTTTTTTTTTCCCTCTCGTCATCGCACTGCCGCCGCCGAGCCTTGTTTTCTCATCATGTTCCAGGTTGACAGCCAACTATGCTCCATACCCTGATGGAAATGTGCCTCGACAAGGATTGTATTTCTCCTACCGGCGAGTCTGCGATCAGTATGGGATCCCTCACATCAACACCGCCACGCTCGGGAAGGCCATCAGGCTCTGCTTTCCCACGATCAAGACCCGGCGCTTGGGCGTGAGAGGGAACAGCAAATACCACTGTGCGTTGACAGTTTCTTCATCTCCACCGATGATTCTAATACACTTGCATCACGGCAGATTGTGGTATCCGCCCAGCAACGTCCGCCGAGGCGGAGTGGTTACAAGATTACATCCGCAAATCGAATAACAACGCCGCACAGCAGTCTGTCAATGCTGCCCGCATCGCGAGCGAGCAAGCTGAGGCTGGGCTTCGAGAGGATCGCTCGGACGAGGATGACGAGGACGAGTCCGAGGGCGCGAGCTCTGGAAATGTTTCCAAGCGCAATTCTCTGGTGCTCGAGAACGGCCTCAAGAGCCCGGCGCTATATGCCGAGGATCTCTTGGACAAGACACCCACCGCCGCGTCACTTCTTGCCCACGCACAGGCTGAACCCCGCGCAGGCTCCTTCCCACCGCAGGCCACAATACGGCGGCGTCCTGGCCAAGACGGCTCAATGCCAGTCTCATCCCAGCCGACGGCCAGCGCCTCCGGTTCGTACCTGAACTCCCAGCAGCCCACATCTGTGCGCCACATGCCCAACTTCCCGTCGATAGAGGAGGCCATTGGGTCGAACTCGTCGATGTCCTCGCACAGTGTCGCTGCGCGGGAGGTCTGGGAGTGGTTCCTCGAGCACCTCGATGCCCTTCTGGACAGTGTGCGGTTCTTCCGCTTCGATCAGTTCGAGATGCATGTGCGGTCATTCTGGACAAATCTTAGCGGGAACCACCGCGAGGTCGTGCACGCGCCGGCGATCGCAGGGCTGATGGCCAAGGGCGATGCGATTGTTTACGATGTATGACACCGCATTTGTTTCCCCATTTGCTCACAACTGATCCCGGTACCGACATTGTTACAGGAAATCCTGGAAATTCTCCGATCTCAGCTTCTGTCCTCGATACCCACCGCTGCCCTTGCGAGCTTGCGCCAACTAGCCGACAAAATGGAGAAGATTCTTCTGGTATCCTTGGAGAACTATGGCAACACTTTCGTCGAGCCCAAGGTGGAGTTAGGAGCGCGTTTCGGTCACCTAGTCTGTGAGTAGCCGGCTCCTCGCCCGTGGCGCCCGTCTTACCTTTCGCTCGCAGTGCGCTTCCTGGACATTTATCAGGTTACGCAGGCGCTCAACACCGTCCTGACAAACCAAAAGCAGCTCGCGGAAATGCGCCGCTCCTGGGAGAAGATCGATTTCGAGTCCGTACGGAACCAGTCTGCACTGGTCTGCAACTGCCGGCATGAAGATCTCGTCCAACTGTTGGAGGTGGAGTTCCGGTCGCTGATGGACGCTCTGTCCAAGAGCGCGGAGCCTGTACGCGACGTGATGTCCTGGGCGGACAAGTGCTCTGAGAGGCTGATGGGTGGTCATGGAGGAGAGGACAGGAGTACAATGAGCTCGAGGAGTGTATTGATACGGTGGGGATACGTGACCAGCCAGGTCATGAGGGACTTGGTGAGTCGTCTTCTGTTTCCCGCGAGGTTCCAGCGGCTCACCGAGCACCCCGCAGACGATTCGCAGCGATCCCACGTTCGGTGCTTACCAGATCTTGAAGCTGTTCCTGGAGTGAGTAGCTCGTCGTATGCAGACTTTGCGTGCGAGATGTCTGATGTGTCAATTATCCTAGTGACTGGATCGCCCTGAACGTCCTGCGAAGTGTCGCGTTGTCTACCACGTCGGTTGCGGCTTCTGTGGAACCCGTCATGCAGCAGCACTTCTTCACGCTGTCCCCCATGATCGGACAGGAAGCGTTTGGCAACAACATGGATTCGCGGCCAGCCCACCAGGTTATGAGTCACACCCCGACAACGTCGAGCATGCTTGCCGCCCTCCAGCAAGACGCATATCCTTCCGGCGCGCTCGACGGCTCCACTGCCTTCAATTCTGACAGCTACGGGCTGCCTGCGTACATGGACACTTCTGCGGCTCAGGATGACCCGCTTGCCAACGTTCATCAATCTGGCCTTTCTTTCTCCGACTACGTGACGGGTTCAGGGAATGCTTTCGACGTTGCGGCGTTCAATCCGCAAGACTTGAACATGGGCGCGTCAAGCGCGTCGGCGGCCAACGAGCACAACTCCGAGGCAGAGGGCGTGAAGGCCGAGGCTTGAGTGTTGTGCTTTCAATCTGTACAGAACATGTTTTCTGCTATGGGTTTATGTGTCTGGACTTACTTTATCATCTGCGCGAAGTGGTTTTCGCTAGTGCTTAGTTATAATTTGTCCGCTCCTTGCATCTTTTCGCATCTGCTGGTTACTATTTATATATCTTTCGTCGCTGCTTGATCTGTATCCAATGTGCCTTCGAACTCTAGTCTTCTCAGCTATCACCCGATGAAAATGTATATTCCGCGATTTATTGACAGACAATGGGCGACGTACTTACATATACCACCGAACGCACAGAGTACGTGCGCCAGAGCAATGTTGGGCGCGGACAGACAAGCAGATCCTTCCATTATTCAAGAAATACGATTTATGGAGTGGTGGCGGAGAGCAATCGTCAAATGTCCATAGCCCAGCTATGCCTCGCCTGCCTGTTCCTGCACGTTGTCCAACTTCTGTACCACTTCCTGACTGGGCAGTGTCGTAGACACGTTATCCGTAACCAGCGGCGTAGAGGTGGGTTCTGGGGGGCTTTCGCCGTCGCCGTTCGGAGGGACAATGTCCTTCGGCGAGGTTGTCGACTCTGTCGGCGCCTTGCCCTTTGTCAGGCGCTTGATCTCCGCCTCCGCCTTTGCAATCGCCTCCTGGGTGGCGCGCGCCTGGTTTGCCTCGAACCACGCCTTCTTGGTCTTCAAGTCCTCCACAACGCGTGGAATGTCGGCGGAAGAGGCAGGCGGGGGTATTGAAAGGCGAAGCAGGGCGGTGAGCGTGGGCAATGGGACGTTAACGCTGCCCGACGCGGCGCTGGGCTCCGCGGCAGCACTGCCGTTTGCCTTTGCGCCACCCTTCTTGCCCTTGCCCTTGCCCTTGCCCACGAAGTATGTGTCGTCGTCCTCGCCCTTCTTTTTGCGCACCACCAGGCCATCGGTAGCTGCCTCGACCTGCCTGATTTCTAGCTTCGGCGCGCTGGCCAGGGTGATCGCAGTGGAAAGGGACGAAACCGGTGCGGCGTTGAGCTTGCCAGAGAAGTAGTCGATTAAGGTTTGGCAGTCCTCGATATCGACTTGGTAGGCTGGCTCGGAGGCCTCTTCCATGAGGCGCGCGGCCAGTGCCTTCTTCTTCTCATCTTCCTCTGCAGCGCGCTGGGCCCGGTCTCGTTCCGCACGACGAGCACGATCCTCGGCGACCTTGGCGTAGTAGCGATCATTGGCGTCACGATAGCGCTTGCTTGAATCTCGCCGTTGATTTATGAGAGCGTCGACCTGGGACTGCAACACGTTGCGCTCGTCGTAAAGTTTGTTCAATCCCGCATGCGCCTCGTCTCCCTCTTTCCGCAGTTCGTCGAGCTCAGCCTTGATGGTGTCATAACGCTCGGAAACCTTCTTCGCCTCCGGGTCGTCCAATTGCCTGCGGAGCTCGTCCGCCGCTGCTTGGTCCTTCTCGATGGACTCCGACTCAGCTTGGAAGCCTTCGACTGTGCGACGTGCTCGCTTGCTTTGGCTGATGTCCTGGAGTGCACGCTTCTCGTCCGCAAGCTTCAAATTTCCGGACTCGACTTGCTTCTCGAGATTCCTGCACAGCCGCCGTGAATACCAAGTGGCAGAAAGAACCTCGTGCAACATACTTGATGTGGGCGTCCACCTCTGCAACTGACTTGAAGCCCACCTTGCCCCTAGAGGCTTGTATGGCCTTTGACTGTGGCATAGTGAGCGCAAGGCGCCTATGGATCGCGAATTGCACGCGCCTTTTTCTGAATACCCTCCTGTAAGGCTTTCAGCTGGTCGAAGATCTTGCCCCGCGATTGCTTATTGCCAGACTGTTGGCTTCGGAGGGTATCCAGCTCGGAACGAAGGGCATTACGCCTTTCATTACCCTTGCCGCCTTTCCCTGTCAAAGAGATTTTCTCCTTGACAGCGTTCTACGATTGGATGTGTTCCCTGAGTCTGCGAGGCGTCACGAAAGCAAGATGACTAGACGTACGAGCTTGACCTGTACAGCGTCAATCTCTGCCTTAATCTTTTCCTGCTCCGCTTCATATGCTGCCTTGTCTGGTCTGCCAATCGCAGCGGGAGTTTTGGACGACACGTCTGCAGCGGGAGCCTCGGGAGTCGCTGGCGTGCCATTGGCGACCGCAGTGTCTGTGTGCTTGGTCTTTCCGTTGGCGGGCGCCGCAGTCTTGGTCTTGGGTGCCATTTTGTGTAATAAAAGAGCGAAGTAAAGGTGGTTTGAAACAAATGTGGGAGTTGAGGGAAATGGAGAGACGTGAGGGGCGCGACGTGTAAGTGACTGCTTGCGTGAGAATTACAACCGGCCGCCCGGCTACATGTCGTCGGACGTCTGCGTTTACAATACTTTGGAGTTCACATTCCAGCAGAGCGCGGTACAGGACCGATGAAGCAAGACGCAATGCAGAGCGGGGACAGCAACACAGTAAGGACATGTTTTCAAAATACTATCTTCTGGTCCAGCTTCTGCACTTCCTGATAGCACTCTTCGTAGAGCTCCCGGTAATCATCGTCCTTCTCGCTGTCCTCTTCTTTCCGCTTCCCGCGTTTCGAGTCCGGACATACCATGACGCAGCTCGTTGGCCGTTTTGTTGAGCTCGCATGGCCCAGTTCCTCCTTCGACGTGACGAAGATGTATGGAATCTGCGCCTCCTCGCTCAGGACCGGTAAGTGTGAGATGATATCGATGGGAGTAATATCAGCGGCAAGTATGAGTAGACTGTGGCGGGCGGTTAGCATCCCAGGGCCAAGAGAAAGACTGCGACGGACCCCTTCTCGCCCTTCCGGATGCTCTTCGCGACTTCCTTCACCCCTCGCTTGACTTGTCGAGCCTTGGATGCTGCCAAAACGCGTTCAGGCATGGCATAAGCGGGATTCATATGTGCAAACCTTTTTTGATAGTTTTGTGGATCTTCTTCAACAGTTTCTTCTGGGCAAGAGGGTGCGCAATGGGGGAAAGGTCCTCGACTGGGATGACAACCTCCTCCCGATCCTTCGACTTTGCCTTTTTCGGGCTCTACAACAGCCTTCAGTGCACGCAAAGAGGGAGTTTAAGCCGAAGCGCACCTCCGCCTCACCCATCTCTACGTCCTCTGTCGGTTCGGATTTTTTCTTCTTTTCAGACTTGTCCTTGGCCATGCTTGATTGATTCAGGCCTGCATGAAATGAGAACGTATAGGACTGCCACTCAAAACACGTACGTGTGCAAGCTTGTTGTGTGGGGAAATACTGTGTCAGTGTGGGAGACGGACGTCGGACACATCGAGTTCAATTGGCGAAGACGAGTAGTCCGGGCCGTGCCGGACCGCATCGGAGCGGGATTATGGAAGCTTGACCGCGCCGTCGACGGGAAGTCGCTTGCCAGAAAGCCCAAGTATTACAAGTTGGTGGTATGTACGAGATGTGAGGTATAACGTAGCGGCAGATGTAGCGTGAGTAGGGGACAGTATAGTACAATCCAGAGCTATGCGACAAGGGATACATAACCATACAGATAATCATACAACAAAGATGAGGAAGACTAGTGCTACTTCTTCTTTGCGCGAGGCTTAGCCGGCGCCTTCCCCTTGGCCCTCTTTGCAGGCGGTTGAGAAGCGGTATCCTCGATTATTTCGATGTCAGAGTCCGCATCCACACTGATAATCGATGCTTTGCGCTTGGAGATACGCTTGCCGTTGGTTGAGGATGTCCCCGGGTTATCCAGGGTCATGAAATCATCCGATTTTGAGCTCGAGCCGGGTGGGAATGAGTGTGCGGGACTCTGTAGGCGCGACGAAGGTGCGGACATCCGACCGGATCCTCGAGAGCGTACGGATGATGCAGGGGACGGTTTGCGCATGGCGCGGCCATCTTGAGTTGCATTGAACGTAGGCAGCTCGCCAACTTCGTCGTCTTCCCCGCGAAGGCGGCTCCCCCCACTGACAGCGTCGCTGACGAGATCCACGCGAGTTTCCATCCAGTCGCGGGCGAACATGCTCTGTGCGGAGAGATTGTCTTGAAAAGACCACAGGTCAGCTTGAGCTCCTTGATGGGAATCGAGGACCCTGTCGCCCGTTGCCCTCCCTGCAAATAACTCCAGGGACAGCGACCCACTGTTCTTGACCGCAGGCTGGCCCTTGTGTGCACTTTGTTCATTGGCCTGCTGGTCATCTTTGACGTCACCTACAGCATGATCACCTAAGCTTTCCACCCACTCCCAGGGCCTATTCACGACAGCGGCGCCGATGACGACCTGACCTGACGCGTCCCGTGATGCATAAGCTAGGTCGGCCACACCTTCTGACGGCGGTGGATATGGAAGAAGACAACGGAGTTGAAGCCGATACTCGGCCGGCATATCTGCTGGTAGGTCGGCCATGCGGGTTTGAGGATAATTGAGGGTAGGCTCGGTTGCGGTGGACTTCATGTCGTGAGCAATTCTCTGCGCCATATACATAAGCGCACACTCGGAGCCTGAATGCAAGGTACGACTCACCGTCTAGCAGGTACATGTAGGTGTCGAGGAAGAGTGGAAAGGCCGACGTGTTCAGGTAGTCACCGGCGGCATGCGCCTAGATGAAAGAACGTTATCAGTGCATCTGGCTCGTATACACATATTGACTCGCCAGTGTCAAATTGAACATCAATGAACATAGCCTACTGCTCATAGACCTAGTCTTCGGCGTCCAAATGCCCCGACAGCCTAGATTAAATTGCAAGAGCCGAGCCATGAGCACAGCTCCTGAGTAGCTTGTGCAGGAAGGATGCCTGTCTTGGAAGACACCCCATCCCTGATGACTGCTTCGAAAGCTTCGATCTTGGTGGCCACTGCAGTGATAAACTGATCCTGTGCCATGGCATCCACGGAAGGAAGCACGGTGTGGTCGTCTCGCACCAGCTCAACTACATGGGCCAGTAGGCGAAGCTGTTCACTCGCAACATCTACAATCTCTTGAACGCCTTGAATCGTAAATGGCGTTTGCACAGCGTTGAGGATGTTGGCAATGCATACGAACCCGGTGTTCACGAACTACAGAAGCGTCAGCACGGAGCCAGGCCGAGCATGCTGTCATTTACTTTACACGCAATGGTCGGCCCTACGCCTCGCGCCATCTCGGCGACAAAATCTGCCTCTTCCGTTGACATGTGATGATGCATGAACTTTGCTATGAGTTTGTCGACCTTTGTATTGCCGTGGGTGTGCGGTGTGCCAAGCGCTAGACGTTCGCCCATCTGTTTCAGAGAGAATTGCACTTCGATCGCAGTAGCAGCCAGTTTCCAAGGACTTAACAGCGCTGATGTATCCAGCCACTCTGATGAGCCGATAGCTGCGGTGTCTATGCACAATCAAATCAGCATTGTGGTGGAATTGTCGAAGCGAGCGCACCTGTCCGAGCTACGTTGAGTATGAGGCGCAACGCATCCATCAGCGGCTCGACCAGACTCTCGTCTAGGGAGTCATACTGAAGACTATGCTCGAATGCATCCCGTGCAGCATTGAGGTCTCGATAAACGCCTTGACGGAACTCGACTGTCTCGCAAACAGCCCCGCGAAGCGCTGCAGATAATGGCCGGAGGTCCTGTGGCACATTGGAGTCATGCTCCAAGAACACCAGAGTTGGAATGTTGGCAATAAGAAGCGAGAGATGAGGCTCGGCGAAGACGTCCTGGCGGCGGGCAATAATCCGCTGTAGTTGAATGAAGTTGATGGGCGACAGAGTGAAGTCGACACCAGCCTCATTCTGCAGAATGAGTTGCGCAAAGAGGTCGTGTGCAGCACGGAGATATACGCTGGGAGGCTGGGAGGCAAGGTGACCTCCCTCAGTCAATGCGCAACTCCAAAGAGGATATACCAAGCCACGAAGAATGCTCGTTGTCGAGAGAACTCCTTGCACAACGAGGTAGAGTAGGGTAACGGATACTGTGTTCCAAGCATCAGCGTCGATTGCAGTCAGCTCAGGGACGCCTGGGCCGATGAACCATTGGAAGATGTGTTCGTCCAATCCGTCAGGTAGGTGCCGGTCGATGTGGAAAAGGAAGTTGGCGTAGCCGAGCGCTCTTGCACGTGCAGTGTCAGCATCGAGTGTTGGAAGTGAGATACGAAGGCTGGCAAATGTGTTGTCCCACACCCGCCATGCCCAGTCTGGTGCTGCACGGTACCGGTACCATAGGCTGTTCGCCAGTATTGATGCCGCATCGGGGCGTGGGTCGTTGGGCAGTAAGAGAATTTCCTGCAGATGAGTTGGGACGACTTCGGGGTCACTGTCTGCAGGACGGAGCGCCTGTATAACGGAGTTAAGAGGACCGGCAAAGGGTTGAATTGGTCGGCACGCACCAACGCAAAATTCGCAATTTCTATTTCTAGAGTTCTCCGTGCGGCGGCCTCGAGGTGGCGGCCACCATCCATCTCCATCAGCAGACTTAGAAGAGCACGCGAGTGCACACCGCGGGCTTTACACATCTGATGTGTAGTGTGCAACGCACGAGTAATGTCTTCCTGTACATCCATGCTTGCCCAGATGGTCGCGTAGCGCCGTAGTGCTTCGACGAGGACCACTAAGCATTCTGGAGCACAGAAATGCTCCAAAGTTGCTAAAGTCAGCTGCCCGGAGTTCACAGTCAATAACTGATGAACCCTTGGAGGATAATCAACTGACATCGAGTATGGCACGATAACACTTGATCTGTGCCATGAGATCGACCGCAGTACAGTAAGTAAGCAATGCGGAGTCTTGCGTGAGGGTATCGTCCATATGTCTAGATTTTGTGATCAGATTGTGTTTGGCTAAAGCCAGGAGATTTCGCACCCAGGAATCCGCTCAAGAAGGATGGGAAGGAGCCAGTTTCTGATCGTGCGTACTTGCTGATAGCGAGGTGATCTCAACACGGTCTGGCATGCGCCTGACACTGATGTCGCAGGCGAAATGAAGGCGATATCCAAGAGCTGCCCAGAATCTGCGAATTTGGCTCAAAAACCATTATCACCACATAAGAAAGACTGCCTACGGGGGAAAACGTCAGGAAGCAACAGGCGAATCTCGCGGCGCATGGTACGCTCATTAGACTCCTCCGGGGTCTCACGAGCACGGGCACCGTACAAAGTGACCCTTCGTTGATTCACAATTGCTGCAGGTGATGCGTGCAAAGGTATCCAGGTCATGAAGTCTCGATGTGGGGAGCCTTCGCCTGTCTGCAATTTACCAACCCGATCAGTTACGAAGTGTAATGAAACGATGAATAAACCTACTTCGGAATATAGAAGGCCAGGCTCTCCGCGCGCAATGAGCCTCTGTATATATGCAGCATACTCGAACATTTTTTCTCGCACAAGCTCTCCGAAAAGAAGCGCAATCGCAGACAGGTGTGCTCGTGGTGCTGCATCGAGCCACGCGAAGAGCAAATCCTGGAGGCCTGGGTCGGCGCCTAGCACTCTTCTTGCCGCCCGAGCGCGCCAACGCCGGAGGAGAGTAACTGCAGCGTAGGGGCGATGGTCTCCGTACTGCAGGGGAGTGACAGCCCATGTCAATAAGCGATCAAGCTTATCAGCAAAAGATGGCGGAATGGTGGCAGATGATGTTGCAGGGAAAAAAGGCACAGTGGAGAAATCAGTCGTGGAGGTGAAAGCATTGAGGCGCTGTTAAGGCATGGTAGTGAGTAGTGCTTGTATGGTCTCTGCACGCTGACGTACAGATACATCCATGACAGCGTCTGTTAGGCGAGCGAGCAGACGAGGCGGCATGTTGCGGAACCACATCGCATCGTTGCGCTTCTGTATGTCGTAGAAATTCTCGGCCAGAAGGCCAACGACGACGTCGCCCGGACTTTCCACCTGGGCTGAGTTTGGTTCTCTGTTCAGTATTTCATCCAGGAGCGCAGCATGCGTGATCCACATTCGGGGACTGATAAAAGCGTCCGGAAGCACAAGGCAAGCTCGCTAATTCGTTAACAGAGGCAATCGCGTGAGAGCGCGACAGAAAGGAAACCGGTCACAAGCGCACCTGTAAGAACGACCTCAACGATGCTTCGACTCTAGGAAGGAGTTCTCGTGCAGCGGAGGTTCGGATCTAGGCACGAGTCAACAAGGAGGAAACCTTGCTTGAAAGATACTGACTTCGGTGATCTTGTTAAGACATGCCTCAACGAAGGGACGAGTGAGAGCGCGGCAGCTCAGAATCCCGTCTAAGTACGCTTCGGCGAGCCTTGCAACAAACCCTGCTTGAGCAAGATTGCACGTGGACATCGAACCTACAAGCCAAGAAAGAAATGTTCGGTTGTCGACAAGACCTTCGGCGTAGAAGCTTCTCAGAAGATCCAGACTATTGCGACGGACTAAGCGTTACAGAATATTTAGAGTCGCTGAACCCACACCTGTATCGGAAGCGTGATATCCAGCGTTCTCGGGATTCGAGCTCTGACAGAACCCCCTTGAATGTTGACTTAATATTGAGGCCTGGTCGCGGGGCACTTGGTAAGTTGATATCACCCAATTGCTTCTTGATATGACTGGTGACTATAGTGGCCCAATCAATACTGTACTGCGTTGGATCGTAATTCGGCTTGTGCCTAAGCCCGGCCTGATATGCTGTCAGGCGGCCCTGCTGAGATATCAGAAAGTAAACACATACAACTTCATTTGCACCAAAAACACGCAAGAACCAGACAGCGCGTGGAATGGCGACGTTGTTGGTCTGCAATAAGTCAAGGAGATCGTGACCCTTGGCGCCGTGAGGGACGCTCTTTCCGAGCTTGTGCAAAGGAACGTCTGGATTAGCGAGGTCGGCAAACCATGCGAGACGTTTCGTATCGTTCAACGTCACTCGGGAGGGCATACGAAAAGTTGATGGCCTAAGAAGTGGTATTCATTATTTGAGTTGTATTTGTGAACAGACTGCACATGTGTTCCAAACGACGTACGGGACTGCGGGCACCAACTCAGCACGTCGAGCAAAAATCTGGTTCATGAGGTCCTCCAGTTCCGACACTGCGTTCTCATAGTTGAAGCGATTCTTGACTAAGTCTTGCGCGCCCCATGTCTCCGCCTACAGATGAGAGTATCATTTTGAGGAACACAGACGAGTAAGGGAGGGTTCCCACAGACACAATGGTCTGGAGGTGAAGACCATTCTTGACATTCGTCTCGGTCAAAATATCTTCTTCTTGGCGAGGTCGTGGGGGATAAAATCCAATAAACCCTTCGCAGAGTGTCGTCAGAACACGACATGGTCGTCTTGAGAGACCCACTTACCAAGGTCAGCTGAGGAGTGAGCCTCTGGCAACCACTCCGGAGGATGCGCCTCCTCGATTTCAAGCGGGAGCTTCTCGTGCTTGTCTTTCATGGTCAACTCATGGGTCGTGAGCCCCACTGGTCGGGGGATGGAGAAGGAAGGATGAGCTGTGCAAGTTCGAGAGGCGGCCGCGACTCGGATTACATGGCGGCCCGGGCGACTCCCGGTTGACTCCCGCCGTCACTTCACAAACTGCTACTAGGAGTACGCTGAGGATGCGGCCATCGACAATGTCCTCTAGGGCATCTCATCTTTCTGCTCAACCATCCAATGCCACAGCCATGGCCCGCCTCATCGAGAAGAAGAAGGAGTTCGAAGCGGTAGCTGCTCTCGAACGCGCCAGCGCCCTTTTCCTAAGGCGCATTGAAGGCCTCGCAGAGGATTGCGATATCATGGCCGAATCGGGGATAGGTAAGCACTGTCATACTACTCGTCGCCAAGCTTGGATCTTGCTTATGTTCTGTGTAGTCCATGGCCAAGTTCTTGCTCAGTGGCCGCAGATGTTTCGCGTTCTGGACATGTTTCGTGAGTGTTGCTCTGAGCGCAGGCACTGTGACTTGGCTGATATACAATCAAGTGGCGGCGAGAGAGACGTCGTCCAAAGATCCACATCGCGAGGACATCTCGTCCCAAGCTGGAGAGAGACTAGTCCGTGTACCCTTAGAAGATCTGCAGTCCGCGGATGGTAGTTAGTTTGCTGCTGTGCTGTTTGGATGTTACTGTCATTTTGTATATTATTCTGTACACACACGAAGATCTCGGGTAACAAGTATCTGTTTAGGATGATATAACTGTTTTGCGATTCTTGGTCATACAATATGTTCGCAAATAATATACGCGAATCCTGTTTCGTCTGGATGACTGACGCCCCCAACTGTGCCCCCGAGGAGGCAGTTTTCTACCTCTCTGCCCCGCTAGTCCGCCCTAAAGCCTTCGTAGTAGGATCGCCAGTGAGCTCGGGCAGTGTGCGGTCAGCGGGGGCGTTGGGTTGCGGTAAGAAGCCCGCTCGCACAAGCCACGCCAGATACTTTCCCATCAGCAAGTCATTCACTGTCATGTTCGAACGCTCCGTGTGCGAACGCAACACTGCTCGCATGCTTGTGTCGTCAAGATCGGGGGATTTGGTGCTCGTGGGAAGGTCGTCCAGGACGAAATGCAGAAGGGGGAAAAGGGCGTTATCCTGCACTTCCATGACATGTTGCTCGAGCTTGCGTCTCCATATCAAATAATCGCACTGCTGCGTCGCGAAACCGTACTTTGCCAGGGACGAAAGGATATTGTTATATGTAGGTGGCGGCCGTGCCTGCACATGGAGAACAGACATAGCGGCATTTGGGAGGGGCGTCAATGTGGCTGCTACGACGCAGAGCGCCACATGGTCCACCGGAACCATATTGACGGTGTTGTTGATATCGGGAACAAGGCCCAACTGGATGCATCCCTTGACCAGTCTCCAGATGAAGTCATCCGTGTTCGTCACTGATACACGGATCAGCCATCATGAAGCGTGGCAGAAGTGATAGACCAACCTGCCGTCTCGGATGCACCTACGACGTAGCCCGGGCGGATGATGTGGCCTTGCAGACCGCGCTTGCCGGCCTCAAGGAGGAGCTTTTCGGAAACCCATTTAGACTGCCCGTAGCCTGTCTTCAAACTGAGGCGCGCGCCTTCGAGATCGTCATTTTCCGGGACACCGCCTGATCCGCCCCGCGATGTGATTTCAGACAAACGGACATAATGATCTGTGTCGATCACGGATGTGCTGGAAACAAATACAAGAGACTTCTGTTTGCCCGTCGACGCGAAATCGATTGCTGTCAATGTCCCAATGACGTTGACCGAGCGTAGTCGCTCGTACGGATACACCCAATGGACCTATCCATGAAAACGATATGAGATGTATTGTCCCTGCGACCCAGAAGAATGCCATACCAAAGCTCCATTATGTACGATAACATCGCATTCCTCCGTTACACGCGTCCACGAAATCGAGTCCAAGCCGAACAGGTCACGGTCGAGGTCACCGACGGCAACTTCAAGCCGAGCCGTTCGTACCCAAGCCTCGTCCCAGATCCCCCGATCGATAGCGCCCTGCCGCAGGCGCTCAAGCGCGTATGCCTCGGATGATGCTCGAACGAGGCAAATGACTTTCCGGACCCTGGATTCCCTCGACAGCAAGTCGTGTAAGATGAACGCACCCAAGAAACCGGTAGCACCAGTCAAAAACACAGTCAATGGGCGATTGGAAGAATCGGACGAGGTATGGGGATATGATTCTCGCAACCTAGGAAGGAGGGAGTCCAAATCTTGGCCGTATGGCACTGTCAGCGTGGCAGCGCTCTTTGCTCCCTTGCCGGGCAGAGCAGCACGGACATCAGAGTCCGCGACGCCTGCAAGTCCAAGATCCGCGTTTCTAAGGGCGTCTACCTGCAAGGCAAGCCCTCGAATAGTTGGTTCGTCAAAGACCAGACCGAGTGGCGCGTTGACGACGAAGGTCTTCCGAATTTCGAAGATGAGGCGAGTTGCGAGTATGGAGTGGCCGCCCAAGTCAAAGAAGCTCTCGTCTAGTGGAAGTGGGGATGGTGCATTTGGCAGAATCCGTGCCCAAATGGCTTGCAGCGCCTGCTCCGTAGGCATCACCGTGCGAGAGCCCGTGACGGGTCGTGCGTCTGCAGTAGCAAGTTGTGCAGTGTCTGGGAATGGAAGCGCCGGCTTATCGATTTTGCCGTTTGGATTGAGAGGCATTCTCTTGAGGGGCACGAACACTGCAAATAATATTCACGATCAGAGTGAAAGAGGATCTCATCAGGACGCACAGGTCGGGACGCTGTAGCTTGGTAATTTTTTCTTGAGATGATCGCGTATGTCCTTGATCAGTCGCCTGTACTTCCTGATGCCGCCCACGACATCCTCCCCGGCATGAGTATCACTCGCATACCCAGCGAGCGCCGGTCCATCCAGAGGCACAAAGTAGCTGACCAGGATTTTCTCTTCGTCTTTGTCACGCCGTACAAGCGTCACGTTCTCACGCACAAGCGGATGCTGGCTGAGGTGGGTGTCAATCTCGCCGAGCTCTATACGGAACCCGCGAATCTTGACCTGGTCATCCGCGCGGCCGGTGCACTCAACGGTACCATCGGGCATGTAGCGACCAAGGTCTCCAGAGCGATACATCCTGTCTCGGATGCCCTTCCAGTGTGCGGCCTCCGGCCCGGGATCACCGTGAGGAGGGTGGAGAATGGTGTCCAGGCGCGGGGTTTCGCTGGCCGAGAACCAGTTTGTGACAAATTTTTGGGTCGTGGCATCCGCATCGGAATATCCTTCGGCAAGGCCACCAGAACGGACATAGATCTCGCCCACTTCGCCGACGGCGCACGGTATGTTCCTGTCGTTCCTGTTCACAACGAGGAGTTGGACATCAATCATGCCTTCTCCGGCAGGCATGATGTCCTTTTGGGTGGCAAGAAATGTTTGGTCGTCGGCCACGCTAGGGATGGCAAAGTAGGACACCGCACGCTGTGTCTCTGTCGTCCCGTACATGTTGATGATGCGGACATTTGTGGCCAGGGCTTGCAGTCGCGTGCAGTCTCGCTTGGTGAGAACGTCACCGACAAAAAACGCATTGCGGAGGGAGGCAATCTGTCGAGTAGCCTGGGCGGATAAGAGCTGGCCCATCGCAGGAGTAAGGTGAGTGACGGTGACTTCGCTTTCAGCCATCCACTCTGCCAATCGTCCCGGCATACCGATGTCATCAGAGGTTGGTACATGCAATTCAGCCCCGAAAAAAAGGGGAGTAAACACTGATCAAAAGAGTATAAGATCACAACGGACTGGAGGCAAAAACAACTCACTGTCTCTTTGAATGGGATCATGAGCGATACCGCTCAACATTGTGAACTTGGAATGAGATCCCAAGCCAAATCGTTCGCCCATCCACGGAAAGAAATGGGTTAAGCTATAGTGACGCCCTTTGACGCCCTTCGGGATGCCCGTGCTTCCACTCGTGAAAGACAAGGTGCCGATGCTATCCGGGCCAAGGATAACACCGGGGTCTTTGTCACCCAAGACTGCCTGTGGAAGCAGCGCGTCCATGCCATCTCCGCCAAGGCCACCGACGACGCTGCCGTCGGGCAGAAGTTCCAACTCAGGAACTTCAACACAGATTTGCAGCTCGGCGGAAATGAAGTCCCGCACGCTAGGACTGATGGTCCCCGCTCCTTTCAAGACGACTAGCCCACGCGGTCGAGCCACACCGAGGTAAACATTTTGGCGAGATGGTGGATATGCAGGGTCTGTGGAGCAGTTGTAATTTTCGGAAACTAAGGGAGTGGACGTGCGCACCGATAACAGAGAATATTGCTCCTGCCTTAAGGACAGCCATTACGGCCACGACAAGGTCGACGCTACGGTGGGCATACACCATTACTACATCGCCTCGCCGGATACCGCCTTGCAAGAGATGATGTGACAGGATATTTGAAGCGCGCAGAATGGCACCATAGGAATACGTCCGCCGCTCTTCCCGATCGCCAAGATTCGCCGCAGGCACACTCTGGACAACACACGGGCGATCGGGATGGAGACGGGCATTGCGCGAAAACACGTCCGTAATGGCGCCTTTCCAGTCGCACCAGTGCAGGTCTGCAGTGGGATCTGGCAGCATTCTTCTTTGTCCAGATGTGAGCAGCGGCACGGAGCCCACCGGTGCGAGCGGGTTCGACGCGACTTTGCGCAGGAACATAGAGAGCTGATCCACGAGGTGGGCAATGCGGGCCGACGCAAAGAGCAAGGAATTGTATATGATGCGCAAGGATATCTGAGGAGCGAGCGATGCGTGTGTTGACGCCGGTGGGCGCGTGACGAAGAAGGTAAGATCGGAGGTGAGGGAGGTGGACCGGATAAAGTGCTCCTTCCGCACGTCTGTCTCGTCAAAAAAGCGCACGCGAAAGAGCGGTCGTGAACCTTCCACGTGTTCGTCCTTGTCCTTCCCAAGGGCGCGTACAATTGACTCGTACGGGACGGCGTCTGTCTCCGCCTCGCGCTCGACCTGCTGCACCTTCCGCACCACAGCCCAGAACGGATCGTTGGGCTCAACCGTCAGCCTTAGAATCAGAGGTTCCCGCGCAGACGCAGACGAGGAGCCGATGACTAGATCAGTGTCACCTGTGTAGCGATGCAGGAGGACAGCGAACGCGGCAAGGAGTAGATGGAAGGCGGACGGACTCGGCGCGATGTCAGATTCCTCATCCTCGTCTATATCGCCTTCGTTGTGGAGAGCGAGCTTTAAAAGACTGAGAGACGTCTGTTCTGAAAAATCGGCGGTGTGGGCTGCCTCGACCAAGCGCTGACCACCGGAGGGGCGAGGGTAGTCTGTCGGAAGAGATATGGATGGTAAGTTCTGCAGCCGAGCCACGACACGGGACAAAGCATCTGAGGACATCCCTCCACAAGCCGACGACGACGACGGGTGAAAGAGAGTTAGCCTTTCGGTCCGTGCGGAGTCATCGGATTGCGGCCAGCAATGGCACGTGATTAGATCCCTCGAATGTGGCGGAGTAGGTCCTTGCTCTTGTGTCGTACCGTCTTCCACTCGTCTTCCCCTTCACGCGTTGTGCGCCCGTTTTGCACACACGTCTTGCACCACTGGACGCGCGCTCACTGCTCACACTGCTATACACATCCTAATCTCAAGGCTAAAAGGCGCGGCGGCTGATAGTACACGGACAACACGCGCGGACACCGACTATTGGCCCTGTCATCTCCTCCTTAGATGGCCTTGAATGGCACCAATCTTGCCGCTTCTACCTCATATCAACAACCAGCTACGCCGGACACATTTGACGGCGACATTCTTCACGCCAATGGGCTCAGCGATGCGGACCTCGTGGCCTTGCAAAGCGAGCTCCCCTTCGTGGACGACGGCCAAGTGCATTTCGGAGATGTTGTTTCACGCGTTGTGCAGGCGTGCTATGCTGAAATAACGGAATTGGCTGAGACGTGAGTTCAGTTTCTTACTTCGTTCCTCCACCTGCCGAAGGCGGGGTCAATTCGCCACCTATAGCTCCCAAGAGTCTTGAAATCAGAGCTGATGTTCACCTGTAGTTTGCCGAGCATGTCAGATAGTGGGCGCAAACGAAAGCTTGCGGACTTCGTCGTGGCTTGGAAGAAGCAAGTAGTGAAGTTATACGCTGTTGCGAAGTGGTCGAGGGATGCGGACATTGTCCAAAAATGCATGGTGCGCGTCTCTCGCACGTTGACCTGTCGTGAGCTTTACCTACAATGAATTCTTACCGCTTCCGTAGAATATCACCGCTTTCCTCATGAATCAAAGCCGACAATTTGAGGACGTCATTCATGGTCTTACCTATGCAAAGGATAGTTTGGACCCAGCTAGGTATTTTATGCATCGTGTCTGTTCCTTTGTTGAGGCTGATTGGTATTCCTCCAACCATCAGACTTCGCAACCACGACTTGCTAACATCACTGGACGTCCTAACCACCGGGTCTTACCGCAGACTCCCAACGGACATTAAGGTTAGTTTGACATCCCAAGGCACTCGCACGGGGGTGTTTGACACAATCGCCCTCTAGAAATACATTGTGTCACCTCCTCCATTAACCGACGAGGAGATAGCGCAGACTCTTTCCGACGTAGAGTCGCTAATCCGGCACCGTCTAAGAATAGTTGAGATTGTCCCCATAGAGATGTCAAAATATCGAATAGGTATGCCGCATCGATCTTTCCTTTGACCTGAGGATCTAACGTAGGCTAGCGGATGGACGAGTCTTCTTCACCGTTCCCCAACTATTCGAAGTCTCAGTGTCACTTCTAGGAGGAGCAAAGGACGACGCATGGTTCTTTGTCAACGTCGAGTTTCTCTTCCATGTCGGTGGCGACCACACCGGGATGCAAGGTAGCTTTCGTTCTACGCGCCGAGGCGATTGACGACTGAAGTAACCGTGTCAGAGTTTCCTCGGAAACCTGTAGGCGTCCTCAAGCATCACTTCGCTCAAGAAGCGGACCGGCTTCTCACATATTATACCCCCACTCGGCCCGAGGTGTTACAACTTCTTCCCCCTGGCCTCGAAGTGCCACCGAAGAAACGGTTACCTGCTGGATTGATCGACGCGCCTCTCGTCAGGTTGTACAACTTTCTTCGTACGTTCTACCTCGCGCATTGCAGTGGATCACACCATTTAGTAACATTTAGAGATGATGTCGTTGACGTATCAGCTCGAGATCCTATGGTTTCAAGTGAGTCCACTTCCGTCCAGAGACTCAGTAGATAGTAACTCACACGTGGCCAGGCGGAACGTCTGCGCTCTCTGGGCTGGGCCGAGTTCCTGAAAGTGGAGATGAGTTCTGATCGTAAGACCTTGAAGGTGTCGTACTGGATGTAAGAAAGAACTCCATTGCAAAGGCACTGTTGCTTACAATCTGTCCATAAAGTCGCCAGCCTCCGAGTAACCCCCCTACTTCTTCCCGCTTCAGGCTGCCGCTTACAGGTGGAACGCTGAGCATAGCACTTCTCACCTCTACACCACCTCAACGGTCGCCCAAGTCTCGCGTGCTGGCTGAACTGCAGGAGAGGTCAAAGCTTGTGGGTGCAGATCAGAAGCCATCTGACACGGTAGAAGGCGCGCAATGGAAGGTCCAGTGGGAGCCCGTCGCAGGAGCACTAGGCGTGAAGATTAGACCAGATGACGCCGTCCTGCAAAACCATGAATTGACGATTGTAAGTCATACTCGTATGTGGAGCGTCTACTAAGCATTATTCAACATCCACGCTTTGGTTTTAGGATGCGGGGGATTTGGATTTAGAACACCTACTCAGGAAAGTCATAGAGAAGCACATTGCAGGCATTTTCAACGTGTTCCTGCTGCAGCTCCAGCACGGCTCTGCGTTCTCTTTACCAAACGCTGTGGCTGTGGTACGTGAAGGTGCGTTTGCTCTCAATTTCTTTTGAGAGATCCTGAAAGAAGCTGGCGCAGATGGCGCGATCGCACTTCGTGCGCATCTTTGCGCGGATGAACTAGTCATAGTGACCATCGATCCTCGCACCGGCCGACTGAGCCTACGTGACACAGGCGATTTGGGCGCTGCTGGGCGGGGTCCACGCTTCCTAGCCATAACCGAGAAGCTAAATGAAAACCCAGGAATGCTACTGGATGCCTTGGTGAGATTGCGCATGAATGTGAGTATTTTTCATTTCGACTTCGTAGGGCTGGAAGCTAATAAGAAGCAGACCATCATCGAGCTCGCCGAGCTGAAGGCGAACTACCTCGGTCTACAAACTTACCG
This sequence comes from Auriscalpium orientale, assembly GCA_019915035.1. Taxonomy (NCBI): domain Eukaryota; kingdom Fungi; phylum Basidiomycota; class Agaricomycetes; order Russulales; family Auriscalpiaceae; genus Auriscalpium; species Auriscalpium orientale. The sequence goes on along the minus strand of JAHLMH010000020.1, from coordinate 637,663 downwards.
CAACCGCAACTTCTCCCGCGATGGTATGTCTTTGCTTCATACTGGATATCAATCCTGATGCTTGGCACATCACAGAATTTGCAAAATTGGGTCCCCATGCTCGCAGCTTACTATACATCCAACTTGCCCCGTTCCCGAACCACTATCTGATGTTGGTTGTGACGGACCAAGATTTTCGATATGCCCTTATCAGCGTCGACGTTGTCACCGGGAGTGTATACCAAAGCCTGACAATGGAGGATATTGGATGGTTAGAGGTAGAGAGGATATGCGGACATGGAAAGGAGGACATAGCGGAGGCGCATCTGGGCAAACGCAAGCGCGACGCGGATGTAGTCATCGGCCCAGGCGAAACTTCTAGGTGAGCGCAATTTCTGACCACCATAGCTATGCAACTGAAGCTCTATCAGGTTCCGGCTAGAGACTCATGTCTTGCGAGAGTTATATGCGTACTGCTGGTAAGTCTCTTGCGCATGTTCGCTCTGCACGTGCTCATGTTGCGAGCAACAAGCGCTCGCGTTGCTCACACCAAAGTTGAGAATCAACTCAAGGCTCGGTCCATCCCGTACGAGCACGTCCATCCCTCCTTTTTGATGGGCAACGCCACAGTTCCTACAACGCTCGGCCAAGTTCACTCTGCGCTATCTCATACGATACCGGCCCTCTGTGTCCAATCAAAGGACATATTGGCAGGCTCCCCAGCTTTCGAGGCCGCTATGCCAAACATTCGCGTGATTCCTCTTTCTTGGTGGTCGACATCCGCATCTCCTTTTGCTGGCGAACATCCACCTCAGGTTATCACACTGGTGAAGCTCAAGTATGTCCAACAACCCATTGGCCGTCGTGCCAACGCAGGGACAAGCATCATTCGACCATCCAAGCGCATTGTGTATGATGCCAACGAGGCCATCGTGTGCTTTCTAGCGGATCAAGTGGAGGGTTGTGTGGACGAGTTCTTGGAAGAGTGGGCCAGCGTCTCTAAGATTGTCGTCATTGCTCGCGAAGGTAAGCACTATGTCAGTTTGTCGGCGCTTTGTGCTCATACGTCTGTCCCGGTAGTGGCAAGGATGTCGAAGGAGAAACAGTGGCAAGATATACGATTGCTATCGTTCGATCTACAGACCGTTGAATTCGCATACGCATCCGTTAGTCCTTCCCTTTTCCCACGCTCGAAGCATCCACCTCAGTGTGCTTGTTTTCAGGACTACACCGTTGCCATCACTTGCAAAGACCAGCTAAGTACCGGCGGCTCATACAACCTTCGATTCTCGAGAGCCGTCCTCAGCCCACAACCCGAAGAATCAGCAGACAACGCTCAACGGCCACATAACCCACACATGGACGCCGAACATTTTCTGCACAGTCTGTTGTCCCGCGGCAAACTCTCACAAGCCCTTCCTGCCTTCGTATCAGTGTTACGCAGCACTGTACCCATCCTGGAAGTCCTAGAAGAGATCAAAGCGGGAACCGGTCACCGCGCGGTCGACGGTGATGTGTCGGGCAGATGGCAGGATGTCGACATCTTCCCCAAGGCGGCGGGCTGGTGGCGCATCCTGTTTGGGGCCGAGTCAGACCATGGACTAGACTTCAGGCTGTTGGCAGGTGGGCGGGTGGCCATTCTCGATGCTTGCTATCCTATGTTCGGTCGCGCTGCGCAACCGCGGAGCAGCCCTAGCGTGTTGGATCCGCTCGGTCTGCGGCCGATTCCTGGTATGCGCGGCGCCCTGTCGGAGGCGATCAAGGCCAGTCGTGGGCGGAAGCGTCGAGTAGCTGACATCGATATTGGGGCTGTGTGTGGTGTTGATGATGTCCGCGCTGTTGGGCGGAAGGTATGGGAGGGGATCATGCGTGAGGCGCCCCACGAGGAGGGTATCATGATCAAAGATGCCCCCAGCTGATTACATGAATGACTACCGGATTGTTTACGCGTCAGAATTTTCCCCAGTGTACGATGTCCGATGCAGCCAGGTCTCCTGCATTCACTTTGTCTGGTGGTCGTCGTTCTCTACATTACCCAGAGGTACATCGTCCCCTCCTCGAAGCAGATTCAACCACACCCAAGTCATCCCTCGAGGTTCAATATCATACCACCAATTCAAGGCTATGGTAACTTCGCTGGACTGCTTGACATGATGCCACCAGCCTGCAGGAAGATATAACGTCTCCCCAGCGGAGACAGTGATAGAGATGGGATGAGCCTGGGATGGCAATGCTCCTCGGCGGTCGGGATGCTGTATGGACGACCAGCGGACTGGCATGACGTCCGGCGAAGGTGACAATGCCAGAGGAGCATCAGGATTCGAGCGGACGTATGTCGCATGCGGATACAAACGTTCTGCGACGGTCAACTCCTGATAGTTGCGATGACATTTAGCTAGCATACCATTTAAACACCAGCCTTCTGTAGGTGGGAGAAGAGTGAAAACTTTGCGACCTCTGACAACGTGGTAGATATTCTCGTAGGGATCTGGAATATCGATGTCAGCAAATGGATTCGGCCAACCTCTCAAAACTCACCGCTGTGTATGCTAGTCACGCTGCGGTTGTTCCCTATCCACAAGTTAACAGCGTCTGGGTGCCTTCCTACATACCGATCGGCAGCCAATTTGCGGATACAACAAACAGACGCACCCAGAGCTTCGCTGCACCACGGAATTTCAGAAGGGACATCGTCCCTTAAAGGCATGAACTCTGAGAGGTCTTCTTCTGCGTTGTTTTCGTCGAAATATGCGCTCGAAAACAGATTGCCGTTCTGAGACTGCAGATAGTATGCTTCTTCCCTCTTTTCTTGGTCTACACGACGATCAGTAGCTAAACTTAAGTAGCGTCCAATCATTGACATTGAGTTACCCTCATGGAGACCATTCAATCGCGCTAGAAGCGACGACATCGTCATCTGCTGTATGTGTGGCTCTGCGAAGTACTTCTTGCCATGGGGACCGGCGGTGACAGCATCTGCGTAGCTTCGCTAACTTCAGTTCTTCTTGTAATCAGTCGGCCGCAATATACCCTCACCCATTGGGAGTGACGGCGACGGATACCAGTCGATCGGACATGGTTGTTGAGAGATACGAGTCTGACCATCTTTGATCACTGGGGACGGAGTACCCTTGTTGAGTCAATTAGTCCACTATGATGCTCAAGAGGTAGCAGGGACGCTGGGATCTGACCATACCCCTCACGAGAACGGGCCGCGATATATGGCAGATGCGAGAGAATTCTACAGCTGATGGCGGCGAATCGAGTGTCTCGTAGTGACCGCCGTTCATTCCTATCGGGGCAGATGTTTGCTTGCAATAAGGCTGATGAAGGAATGCGCCCACCATGATATTCTGTAGATATCCATTTTAAGAGTGATATGCGATCCTCACTGCTCGGAGGCATCGTCAGGGTGCGCGTAGAGTCAGCGGCGGTGCCCCGCTGAATCTTCACGCGCCGGCCAAGTAGCCACAAGTTGATCGTTCCGGCCCGGCCGGGAGCGTGACACCGCGACGCGACTCGACGCGTTTACTTTCAACGCTGCGTTCGATCACTGCTTACTACCACCCAGTCCTCAAGCGCTTCCACTGTTGTCTATGACAGAAATGAAGAGGCGGATGTCGTCACGGAAGTCCAAGGCTAAGCCAGTGTGTCCGACGCTGGGCTCCCGCTTTTCCCTACGCTGACAGACACTTCAGAGCGGCGCAAGTTCCCAGAGAACCCTCCTCGACCATTTCACGCCCAACAAGCCACAAGACACGCCCTTAGCCTTAGATACCGATGGCGCCGTGACAGAACTGCTCCTCCAGATTCTGGAATTGAGTCGCAACCTGACCCAGCGGAGACAAGCCATGGAACTGCTGCCACAAATGGTGGTCCCTCAACAAAACCAACCATGCCTTCCATCCTCTCTGACCAATCCAACTCACCTCCCCCTATGTCTCCTGCAGCGGGTGGGCTGGGTCAATAGTCTCACCTACTCGGAGTACTGACGCTAGCTGCAGACCCGTCGCCACCTCCCAAACGGCTTTTTCCCCTCTTCGAGCGCGGCTTCAAGGCAGGCGCACGAAGCTCGTCATTGAAAACCACCAAGTTAGTGTCCAGTACGAGTACCGCCGTCGACGCGAGTCCCTTGCTTCCTGCGTCTCAGCCCCAGCCACCCATCCGGCATGCACACGAGATGCATGCACCGCCCTCATCCGCACCCGCAGGCTCTTCTTCCAGAGAGATTGTCGATCTCACTGTCGATAATAATGAAGGAGAAGGAACTAAAGACACGCCCATAATCATCGCGTCTTCCCCCGTCCGCGAGCGACCTCCCGTCCTTCGCGTGCCCGGTCTGCCTAGACCATTACGACCTCCCCCATCCCCTCAGAAGATCCGCCGCTTGCGAAAGGAACGAGCTGAACTTGACAGTCCCCTGCCGACTGCTGACAATCAGCACATCCGCGGCCACCAGGCTCATCACTTACCGCCCACCATAGCCTTTCCACGACGGGACAAAGGAAAGCAGCCGGCGCCAGACTCGGTTGCCGGGGGATTTAGTCTTTCATTCCTGAAGAATGATTGGGACGTGCAGAAGGCGACTTCCACGCCAGCCGAGACAAGAGGTTCAACACCGGAATTCACGTCGACGCCTCTCTCCCGTGAAGCTTCTCCTGGTACAGACGACATGCTACAGACATCTTGGAACGAGAGATGGCGTCCACGGCGAGCAAGCCAAGTCTTAGGCAACGAGCAGAGCGCCCAGTATCTACGTGACTGGATGCACGCTTTACGGCTGCACTATGCGAAACCTCCTGCTTCTTCGGACCCCGTTACCAGCTCTCAGTCGAGCCATCGGGGCAGCCAGAAGCGCAAATCAGCCTCGCAGAGGAAGAGGCGTCGTGTACCGAAGGGTCCCGCTATCATACGCGAAGTCAAGCGGCCACACAAACGTCGTCGTGGCGGGCTTGACGGCTGGATGGTCGATGACGATGATGATGACTTCTCCGAGTCATTTCACTCTGGCTCCGAGGAAGAAGAATTTGACCCGGATCCATTTGGCGACAAGATCCACAACACAATCCTTCTCAGCGGACCGTCCGGTAGCGGGAAGACTGCCGCTGTCTATGCCTGCGCGGAGGAGCTAGGCTGGAATGTCTTCGAGGTGTATCCTGGCTTGGGGAAACGCGGTGGAACGAACTTGGACGCTCTAGTGGGTGATGTTGGCAGGAATCACACACTGCCTCCCGCACGGTCGAAGGCAAGCGCTGGAGTTGGCACATTCTTTGCGAGGCAGGATACTCCCGACGGGTTCTCAAGACGTTCAATACAGCCTGAGGACTCACAGCATACCGTGGTCGACGTTCCGCGTGGCGCGGCGCAAAGTGACGGGAACTCCTCACAGACACAGTCTATCGTTTTGTTGGAAGAAGTGGACGTCGTATTTGGAGATGAAGCGGGATTCTGGCCTGCTATCATCGCCTTCATCAAGAGCTGCAAGCGTCCCGTGGTGCTGACTTGCAACGGTAAACCACAACGGGCTTCATCTGTCGGATATTGTGTTGACCGTTCACACAGACATGTCATTGGTCCCCGTCTCCGATCTTCCATTGCAAAACACCCTCTCTTTCACACCGCCTTCTACTGCGCTTTTCACCTCGTTGCTGCGCCGGCGTGGCGTGGCTGGTTTCACAAGTTCTACTGAATTGTTTCCTGCTCACGACGAGCGAAATCAACAGGAAACTATAGTTGACCTACGACAGTCCATCAACCAACACCAAATTGGACTTCCAATCTCTGACAACGAGGCATTCGAACGATCGCTTGATTCGGGCGACCATGCATGGTTAGAGACGTCGACTGAAGGCATCAAACCACAATTGACGTCTGATGGAAAACAAGAGTTACGTGAAGTGCGTGCTCTTTTGCGGAACGCCGAATCTGTTTCCTACTTGGATGCATACCTCGTCCTCCACCAACCTTTCGACATTGAGCCCTCTGACGGGCATCCTGACGACGAGGTGGGCTATCGCACTCTGCGTGCGACGGCTCGCTCGACGCTCCTTGTAGCGCCTGAGCATTACGTCCACGACGCATTGATGGTGAGGGCTGCTCACGCGTCTTTTACGCGTGTAGGCTTCGCGGGTGTCGCGCGACTGCCACGAGGTGCGCACGCACATGCACAGCAACACTCGTATCGGACACGGTTGGAGGAGGGTCTGGAGAGGTTCGTTCCGGGGAAGACGATGGCGCTGCAATTGCCGGCGCTGCATCTGGAGTACGGCCCATGGGTGAGGTACATGGCAGGCGTGGACAAAGCGGAGCGGGAGCAGAGCGCGGCGCGGAGGGCGAGTCGGGGCGCTGGACGGGGGACGCAGAACAGCCAGCGGGGAGATCTTGGGATGCTGGGACTGACTATGGAGGAGATGGAGGCAGTAGAGAGTACAGGGCTAGTACTCGACACGGTGGAGTGAATAGTAGGAGCGGGCGAGACCCCGGACAGCGCGGTGCCCGATCTCCGAGATGTTTCAATTTGTGTGGGATGTGCCGGCGTCTGTGCCGCGTCCGGTTGCACGCTATACGACCAGAGGCTCTCTTCCTGGCTCGCCGCTGTCCGCCTCTCCGCATGGGCGACAAAGACACACACTCTGGCCCCTCGCCCTTTGTCCACCGCGCACCCTCCGCAGACGTCCTCGCAAGTCCCCACTACACCCGCGCGCCTTCCCACTCCAAGGTAAACCCTTCCTTCAGTGCACCCCGCAACGCCTCCATCCCTCCGCTCGCTCCCCTCGACTATCTCCAGAGTCAACGCCGCGGCTCCATCACAGACCCCTCCCTGCATGCGGCCGCCCACAGCCGCCTCCCTCGGACAGCAGTTTCCACCGCTGCTTCACCTGCCGCTGCCTTTGACCCTCCCTCTGCTTCCCGCGAGACTTCGTCCAAGCCTGCGTTCTTTGGGTCGCGTCCTATGTCCCCATATAAGTTCGGTGACGCATCTTCACACTCTCCAGGCCATTCATACACCCGTACGCGCGTCCGCTGTCTTGTTTCGCGCTTCCCATAACGTATGAACTATGCCCAGAATCGCCTTCGCGTCGAGGCTCGCTAGATTCGACTGCTGGAAGCTCCTCCTTACCACATCACCACCCGCAGGGTATGTACCAACTTCCCTTGTTTCCGCTGCCGTCTATTAATCTCTGCGAGCAAGGGTCCGAAGGTCGTCCACAATCCCGTGCGTCGAAACTGAGATCCTCACAAGCGCTTGCACACGTGTCTGGCGACCAAGATCAGTCAGAAAGTAAGTGGCCTCGCTTACAATCGCGTCAAGTCACATCGAACACGTATCTCGGAGAAGGCAGGCCCTCGTCAATGATCGGTCAAACTTCTCAGGCTCCTCGTGGGGCTGAGTCTCCGTCGCTACCTCACGGCACCAAGCGCAAATTATCGCATGACCGCGGCGTGCCAACAGCAGGCGGTGATGAAATAGACCCTCAACTCATTGGCCCCGGAGTCCCTAGCTCCGCTGGCGATATGGAGGGTCCCTCACCCAAGCGGCGTGGATCGATGGCTGGACTCGCACAAAGCATCTTTGACCGCCGGCACTCGCTTGACGCTCGTGTATCGTCGGCAGGCCCTCAATGGTGGCCAAGCGAACGAAGGGACTCAACCTCGTCAATGTTCTCCAGCCCGTCCATGAGCTACGGTTCCCCTGCATTCTCCGCAGACTCGTCACATAGCCATGTGCCAGGCGCAACCCCCGCCTTTGCCATGCCTGCAATCCAGCCGGCCGATCAGGCGCAAGCGATGCAAAGTGAGGGAGAGACGTTTGATCCACGAGGTTTTGACCCAACCGCCGTTCATATAGCTATGACCTCGACGATGGGTTTCGGTGCTGACCGTCGCATGTCCGTCCCGACCAACCTACCATCAACGATGCCCCCCCAACCCACCACGAGTCGTGTTTTGCGGTCAAGATCACGTCCACCCTCTCGCGCCGCGGGACGTGCGCGCGGGAGCGAGCAGCCGACCGGAGACCCGTCCGGCAGTCAGTCAGGCGGGGCGACCGATTCAGGAGGCCCTGAAGCTGGGTCACCACAAGGACATTTGAAGGAATCGGGCGCGACGCCTTACTCGCGATCTCCTGAACTCCGAGTGTCCCATAAATTAGCCGAGCGAAAGCGAAGAAAAGAGATGAAGGATCTTTTCGACGAGCTGCGGGATCAACTACCAGCCGATCGAGGCATGAAGGCGAGCAAATGGGAAATTTTGAGTAAAGGTAAATGCTATTTGCTCTGCGAGCTGTCATATCAATTGACCGCTCTATATCAAGCCATCGACTTCATAGTGCAGCTCAAAACTGGTCAGCAGGACATGGGTCGGGAGATCGAGATGTTGCGACACGAGTTGGAGAGCGTCCGCCATGGGATGCCACCGTTCGGGACTGGCGCGCCCCACCCTGGCATGTATCCTCCAGTACTCCCCGGCCATTTTCCACCAACAGGGCCTGCAATGCCTGCGCCTCTCGTGCCACCAAGCCAATCGGGGGCGCCCCACCCACCGCCGCCGCCGTCACGACCGGGGTCATCAACGCCTGCTGGGGACCCATCGCAGCCACCGCAGAACGGCAGTGGGTCTTCTGAGTCTGCGGGCGGGGTCGAGACATCATGACCCTCCGTTGTAGACTCGTATTGCTTTTTGTTGTTCAGTTGTTGTAGTGAGGTGACTACGGTAGACTGCGTCTACGGAGTAGTACTATTGCACCTCCAGGTACTATTTGCTGGCATATTTACTTCAATACCGGCCTTTGATCATGTTGAGCGCACGCTGCAACAGTCGAGGATCTGGCTAGTAAAGCAGACCAGTTCCTGGGATAATAAAGACCGACGCCGCATCCCGAGAATTAAAATGCTGACGTCGTAGTGCCAGAACGTACGTGCCATTAGATGATCAAAACGGTCCAGTCTACAGGATAAATTACTAGGACTCTGGTGGTGAATCTGCGCCGGCCTTTCCACCCTGCCGATAGGCGCCCCTCAGCGTCAGCACGCCGCCCTTCAACTGGGCAACCTGCTTGATCAGCGCAGTGAACTTCGTCTTCTCCTCGTCATTGTGCAAGTACGGCGTGAAATGCAGTATGCAGTCGCGCGTGTTCGCCTGCGGAGTAGAGTGGAGCCAATCGAGGACCATCTGCGTCGTGAAGTAGATGGGGTTGCCATCGGCGTCGAGCGCAGGCGGCGCAGCCTTGCGCTTCTTCTGCTTGGGCTGGCCAGCGTTAGGCGCCTCTGCGGCTTCGCCGGATGCGGGTACAGCTTCATCGTCGGCCTTCCGCTTGGTGCCGGATCGCTTGAGACTAGTACCAGCAGGGGTGGCCGTCCCATTGCTAGGAGTAGCGCGGGACGAAGACGGGGAGCTGACGGCGCGGCTGTCTGCAGACGATGTCGTCGGAGGCACCGTGGTGACTTGTGCTAAAGGGCTGGTGGCCCGTGCTCCAGACCCAAGGGGCTTTGGTTTGGGGGCATTGGGACTGGTGGCACGTTTCGCAACGATCGAGTGTCCGCCATGGTTCGCCGCGGGAGAGGTGGCGCGTGATGTGGGAGTAGATGTCGCGACAGGGCGCGCGGCCGGTGTTGCCGCCGTCTGCGCAGACGGTGCTTGCGAGGGTGCACGAGGAGGCTGTTTCACAGACATATGGGGCTGCACAGCCGGACCATCTGCGATCACAGTCTCTTCCTCCTCTTCCTCCTCCTCCTGTATAGATATATATAAAATTGACGACCGACCCCAAAGGGCATGCCACGTACCGAGCTTGCATACGGATTGCCCTCCTCGTCACTGTCATCATACTGATTGTCGTGCTTCTTGACAATCTTCTTTATGGCCTTGCCCGAATTTGTCAGGCGCTCGATCTCCTTCAAATCTTCATCTTCATCGGCGTCGATAGTCCCGTCGGTCTGCTTGTTAGCACTCATGTATTCACGCCGGATACGTTCCTGGGGCGAAGTGTAATGAAAGAAAAATCGGCAAACGAGCACGACTCACCTCCATGTCCTTCTGAAGTTCCTCGTCGGCCTCCGGTAGCAAGTCTGCCTGCTCCTCGTCATCCGCGAAGTCCTCTTCGTAAGGCACCTCATCAAAATCGGCGTCAGCCCCAAGTTCTCGTCTTGATCGCCGGCCACCGTCTTCGTCGTCGTCCCCAAATATACTAGAAGAGCGCGCAACCGCGCGCAAGCGTCTCCCACCCGGGCCGTAGCTCTGACCGAAACCATCTTCTGTCGTCTCTGCCTTTAGAATTGCACTGGTTGACGCGGACGGTGCTTGACCACCACGGTTGTGCAGCAGCCAACGAGCAGGATCCTTGTTCTTCTCCCTCAAAGCCATCTGCAGTCAACGCGATTAACGAGGAACCCCTGCCCCCGTCTCCTCGAATTAGGCTACTCACCACGGACTCCGCCTCCTCCAAGTTTGGAATGCGGTAGTTCGGTCGCTTCTGGAACTTATACCAGCGATGAGCAGGGACAAACTTGAAAGTGTTGTTGGAAGCAGGCATGAAGAATGCGTTTGTGTTCGCCCTGGCCGAGTCCTCCAGACGCCCAACCCACATCTCCATCCCCGTAGCGTCCTCCATAACCCAAGGATATCTCTCCTCCTTTCTAAGCTGCCGCAGCTCCTCTGGCTGGACGTGAACCTGCCGAGTTTTGTGCGTGAGTTTCTTCTTCCCACCTCCACCTGCCTTCCCTTGACCACTCCCTGAAGCCGTCGAGTCTCCGTGGATCGGCTTGCCCTCCGCATCAACCATGACTATGCGGCCATCCATGCCAATGACGGGCTTGCCGTCAGGCCCAAGCATGGGACCAACGGCTTTGACCACCTCGCCTTCACCGGCCTCCGCTGCGTCGGACTTGCCAAGATCCTTCCGATTGAGTTTAACAGGGCCCGTCCATTTGAGGATGTCGACAGGCTTGTGCGAGTCGAACTTCATAACATCGTACTTCCAACCATTGAGCGCCGACGAGACGAGTTTGAATTCTGTGTAAGGGCCGTCTGGTAGGGCCGACGGCTCGACAGATGTCGTGGGGGACGGCTCAGCGGGGAGCGTGGGCTTCTGAGGTGAGGCTGAGCGAGATGCGTTGGATACAGGACGTTTCTCTGGTAAAGGCTTCTTCTTCTGGTGGAAAATATTCTGCTGAGGTTTGCGCTTTTTAGTTGCGGCTTCGGCTGGAGGCATGATAGGCGTCGAAATGGCAGGAAATGGCAAGTCGTGCGGGGAGCTGGGGGTAGCCGATGTGTAGTGGTGTGGTGGTGATGTGGTAGTGGTTGCAGTTAGAGATTAGTGTGAGGGTCCATTGTTGTCCAAGCGGCAACCTTGTGCGCGCCGCGTCGTGACTTGGGCCTCCCGGGCACGGCGGGCCGTCGGCACCGACGACTAGCGCCGCGCTCTCCCTCTCAATTCGGACACTCCTGCCTCTTCCCTCCAACTCGCCCTCATGAGTTTCAACTTGGATGCGTTCGGCAGCAAGCATCACTCGCATAGCAATGGCTACTACAAAGCATCTGACCTGCCGCTCCCTCGCGCGCCAACCAATTCGACGACATCCTTAGTACACAAGGCTGCAGGACGTTCGCAGCCTACGCCCTCTTTCTTCACTCAGAGCTCGGGCTTCATCGAGAACTCACAAGAAGGTCATATGAGACGCAACCTCGTTTTGCATCGCACGGGGGAGGCACCACCTCGGCAGGTCACAGAAGACGGTTGTCCCGCTCCCACTCTGAAGCGAGAGAGCTCACCCATGGCCCAAAATCCTCACTGGCCAGCCAAGCATGGCAACTCTATACGCTCCCCATTCTCTCTTCCCGACCTCTTTCGAGACTCCTACGGCGACCCTCTCTCAGAGCCTCAGTCCAACGCATTGCCCTCACGACTCACAGGTGACGGTTTCTCTGAGCATACAGCTCCTCTAGCTCACAATTGCGTTGAAGAGTTTCATTCTAAGGACATCCGCACGCCTGTATCAAGCCATCGCCCAAGCGATGCACGCTCTATAGCAAGCAGCGATGCTGACGTTGGCTTGACTTTCCAAGGAAACGAAGATGAGACGACCGCACGTGTTTTGAGGAGCTTTGCGGACCTCAAGCACGCGAAAACGGAAATTGAGAAGCAGGTGCGCGCCTCACTGCATGCCGGGGCCACATACGATGCTTATATGCGCATTCAGAGGCAAGAAAATGCGCACCTGACAGCACAAGTTGCTGTCGCACAAAGCGAGAAGGCTGAAGCAATCACTCGTTTGAATCGTCTAAAGGAAGCAACTGTCAAAGCCAGCGACGCTCACTCCAAAAGGTCGGTAATGACTTTTTCATATATTTAGAAAAGTGATTGACATCGTCGTAGCCTTGCAGTGATGAGAACTACAGTCGACTCTCTGAAAGCGCAATCTCAAGAAGCCTTCGCTTTTGCTTCAAACGCTCGGTCGACTATGCCCGAAGTTGATGGCATGCGACAGATAGTCAAAGAAAGCACTCTGAGTACGTTGCTTTTCTCCGATTGGTTCCTTTCTCTGACCGTTTCTCAGAGCTTGAACTTCTACTGAGCGAGGATGGCCCTCTATCAAGAGCCGCCGAAGCTCGACAGATTATGACTGACCTACAGACAGAGTGTTCGAAGAGTATGGCTATTCGCACTCATCGTCAGTTATTGCTACTAACTCTTCTCAGCCCGCCAAGCCAACGATTTGCTTCGGGATAAGCTGACAGACCTCACATCTCAACTGGTCGAAGCTCGAGATCGCGTTCGCGACGTGGAAGGGAGCCATGCCGATCAAACAAACACACTGAGGGTCGCAGTTGCTGACTTATCTAGTGCTAGTGAGTGCAAATTCAGATCATAGTGCGACTAGTCTTCATGCATTCATAGATTCAACCATCGTCGCGCAGAATTCTGAGCTGAAGAGGGTTCAGAGCGAGCTTGCGAACTCCCTCATAGCAGGTCTCCGTTTTGAAGACAAGTGCAAGACTTTAGAAGCTGAGTAGGTGTCTATATGCTTCGTCGCTCGGTGCATTCTGACTTGGCTCTTCCCAGAGTACACGCATTGGAAATCCACGCTGGCGAGAAGCACGCAGCTATGAAGCAAGTCCTGGAGTTGCAACAAAGGTGCGCGTTTCTCTTCTGATCATTATACCTGAGCTCTCATTGTGCTGCTCAGGAACGCTGAACTTAGTTCTCTTGTCGACGAGAAGGAAACTCGTTTAGTCGCCTTGCTTAATATGAAGACTGAGTATGTTCAACCTTGTTGCCTGTAGTGGCCTCACACTCTCATACAAATCTCCTTGATAGAATTCTCTCGGAAATGTCTTCATCCAACACGCAACATTCTGAAATTGGGGCTCTACGCAAAGCTCTAGCCGATCAGACGAGCATCGGTGAAGGTCATCAGTCAAAGTAGGTGCCTCTTCATCCTGACAGTGCATCTTTGATTCCGTCGGCAGGTGCATGGTCCTCGAGTCCGACTTGCAATCGAGTCAAAACAGGATTCGCAACCTCGAGACCGAGTTAGCAGCTACCGCGGGCCGCGAGAAAGCAAATCTTGATCTCATCAACCACCTTACCGCCGAAAAGACAGGCAGCCTCGAACAGGTGGCCGCTCTCCAGGTTGCCCTCAAGGAGGCCGTGGATGATGGCATGCTACACAAAGACAGGTCGGCTCTCATTCGGCTTGTTGCTTCGTGACTGATCGTTGTGCCTGTAGAGCGCATCAAGCGCAGATGCGCTCCCAAGCACTGCAAGAGCGCTTTGACGACCAAGCGACGACCTTGAAACTTATCAGAGAATCGCACGGCGATATGCAGGTATACAGTTCTGGCTCTTCCCTCAACTCGTGCTCTCATTTAGCATAGGAACGCCTGATCAATGCAGAGAGAAACTTCGCTGTATGTGGCCTCCTCAGTCTACGGGGTCAGACGCAATTTGACCGTATGCCCGTTTAGACAACCCTGGAGGCTGAAACGGGAAAGCTGCAGAGGGACCTCGTTGTTCTACAGGAACGAAACACGTCTTTACAGAGCCACTTCGAAGAGGCGAAGCGACGGATCCAGCGCGAGCAAGACTTGCTTGCCAAGACTCAGGCCGATTTCGAAGAGCGTCTCAGATCGGAGCGAGATAGTGCACAAGCCAATCTTCTTCACGTGCAGGAGAGATTACTCCAGATTGAGCAAGCTCAGACAATTTCCCATAAAGAGGTCGAAGAGCTTCGAGAACGGCTCTCACAGGCGCACGGGGACAAGCATACGATTCAAACGCAGCTGGATGCCAGCATCGCGATGGCTTCCCGCCGCGAGGTGGAGATCAACGAACTTTCGAGCCGGATTCGTGCGCTGGAGGCAGAGAACGCCCATCTGACCGAGCCCGGGAAGTCTATCAGCGAGAGATACAAGATCAATACCTTGGTGCGTGGTGACCGGCATTGGCATCGTTCGCATGTCTCTGACATGCCGTCGTCAGACCGACGAGGAGAAGACATTCGTAGACGCGTTGCAAGAGGATCTGCAAGCGACCCACAAGAGAGAGCTCGCAGAGAAACAAAATGAGCTCAGACGCGTGAGTTGGCAAATCTCTGACCTGCGATCAGAGTGTTCATTAGTTACAGAGAGGCAACACAATCACGGGCCTTGAGAAAAAGGTCACGCTTTTGGAGAAGCATCTTGCTCGCCACCTGAAAACAGAGGCGCAGGTAAATGAGTACTCTGTCGATCTTCATACCGCATACATGTTGAAGGCTGCTGATAGAAGCCTGTGGCCAAGTCGGAAGGGCAATCGATCATCAATTTGGCTCGCTATGCCAACTCTAGTATACCACCTACCTCTCCCCCGCGGCTATCCCAGGCTCCGGATAGCGACCAAGCGGTAAGGATGATCTGTTCTTACCCGCGTCTGGCCGTCTTATGTTGCGCCAGTCACCCAATGATGCAGCATCCACACGCCCCCGCGCAGCTCCCAGTCGCTCGACAGTCGCCATGGTATCCACAGAAGATACTCAACAACAGCTATCTAAGTACACTACCCCTCCACCGGCTCCCGCTCCTCAGCCCCCTTCTCCAGTCAAGTGGACTGGTCGAGGGACCTTCGCCAGGCTTGCGACCGACGATTCCGACGATATCGCTGACTTTGAAGATCCCACAGCCGGCCCCTCTCTCCACAGCTTGGGCAAGCACAGTCGTCCACTTGCTGTCAACACCGTGGCCCAGGCCGAAGGAGCGGACAGCATCGAAGAAGTGGAGGAAGAGCCACCTGCAAGGCGTCTGGTATGTGGTTGTCTGATGGGCGTTTGAGCTGGCATGACACGGATCTGGGTTGTAGAAAGCAAACAAAAAGCCTGATGCTCGCCCGGTCGATGCCAAAAAGGTAAGTGCTGGCTGACTCCTCTTAGGTACTGACAGGACCGGCCCAACTAGGTCGTCATCGATCAGAGCACGGTCAAACCTCGTCGTCCTCGCCGCAATGCCAAGTAGATCTCCGGCCGTTCTCCATCTGAGAGCCCTCTTGTGACTGGACCTGCCTCTTCTGTAAACTGCACTGTTGTCTGCTGTCTTGGAGCTCCCATGCCGCGGCCCATGTTTCGCCCGCACTTTGTAACATATACCTGTCAGTAATATTGCAACCACGACCGTGTGTACAATGTCAATCATCGGGATTATTTGCCACGCGAAGACAAGCGTCGCGAGGTATCATACGCAGTATACGTACATCGCCACAGGGCGATGAGAATGCTACAGTGTTACTCCACCATCCTCGTCCATCGCATCTTCTGGCAAATATGTCGAAGCAGAGACGGGATTCGCTGCAGCTGGTTGTGGCGCAGATGGGGCCTGGTGCAGCTCATAGTGCCCGCTAGACCCGATGACGCCTTTGTCGAGCAGTGCAAGATTAAGCATGCTGATGCGCTCCTCTTGAGATGCACTGGCAGCGAGATTGTTAGCAATTCCGCGACGACTAACCGCGGGGCATAAACGACTGACATGGTGCCATCGTTCTCTTCGAACGCTTGTACGAGGTCCGGATCAGACTGCGCAGCTTCGCCTTGTACAAATTGCCGTAGCTCGTCCTGAGTTTTGCGGAGGTGCTGCAGCGAATTCTGCAGCCGGGCAATCTCTACATGTACGCTGCGTCACCCTCGAAAGCTAGCACTCAACAGGTGGTAGTAAGACCGAACCATCGGTAATGATTGGGACGTCGAGCTTCATGACTTCCTGAAGCGTGAATGGCTGAGGGTGACGAGGGCGGTACTCCATGGTATTCTGCAAGTTGAATGAGTGAGGGAAGGGAAGGAGTCGACCGCAGTGACGCGTCGCCGAATGTTAGTAAGCAACGAGAGTAAGTGAACCTTGAAGTTGAAGTCCTCAAAATTGTCATACGTGCATGTACAGCGTGATGGTAAAAGGTACAATGGACCCATAGTAATGAAGATCATCTACGGTAGATTATAAGGTAAATTGATGCAAACTAGACGCCAAGCCTGTCCAGGGAGTAAGGTCAGTTTCGAAACGCGCGGAATGTAGCCACCGCCACGTACTTCCGTTTACTCTGTTCATACACCACATATGAGATAGAGACAGCAGGGACAACCTATGAATCACAGCCGAGACGTTATCAGTCTCGTTGAACATTCAAATATTCAAGGCTTACCTTCGCAAGTGTAGGTATGAGTCCGCGGTAGAACCCACGCCATCCCTCTCGCTCATAGGTCTTGATGGCCACGTCCCGAATACCGGTGTAACGCTGCGGGTGTCCTGAGGATCCTGAAGCTTGCAACCGCGTCCGCACAAGGTTGAGAGGGTAGACACTTGTCGCTCCAACGCTCCCCGAGACGCTGCCGAAAGCCAGCAGGGCGAGCACGCCAGGCTCGTCTTTGCCAGTAGAGCGCAGGTAGGCGAGCTTGAGGGCCTCGAATGTGCTCATGTCGATGGCGGAGTACCTGCAATAATGCCCCGTCAGGAGGTATGATCAAAGACAAGCCGAGGTTTGCCTTACGGAAATACACCCAATAACCCCGCCTGTCAAACGTCTTAGGCCAGATGCAGTGAGCTTCAAATGAATGGCGCACCCCAAGACCGCGATAGTATGCTCTGAGCCCGCCGAGAGCCCATAATCGCTGCGCTGCGTTCACTAGTGACCGTCGGGGCTCACCCGCACTGCTCATCATTTGTGTCTAAACAATGCTATGGTCAGATCAGGTCATGAGAGTCGGTGTATGCGAACCTTGAGGGTCTCAATGGGGTATATGCCTGAGTCACCAATTTAATGGCCTATTCTACAGTGGGGTATACTGTATTGAAATGGACGCACTGAGCTGAGCTGTGATGCCACCTAGGCCACCGGACAAAAATCGACTAGTCCCACTGATCTCTCGTGGGTCCTCTACGTGATCTACATATTGGGCAAACATCCGTTTCTAATAAACAATGGGCCGGTCAGTAACGTATGAACATGAATCAGAGCTCTGCTGACCGAGGACTCGTATGTCATGAACTTGATCGCGGATTCAGGCAAGATCTTGGCGACGGAGAGACCATTTCCGACCCAGAACGCAGCCACTCCGCCCTCTGCGTAAATCTTGGTGATGGCAGAGCCAATAGCTTTCAATCCCCGGGTGTACGCTTCTGGGTGCAGCGCATTTCCCCCGAGGTCTGGCGGTCGGGTGATGAGAAATATCTTTAACCGGTCGAACGGTGCCGTGCACGTCCGCGATACTACGACGAGCATACATCATTTAGTGCATTCATTCTATGCGACAGCGCAACGAAGGGACTCGCCTGCTCCTGCGACACCTCCCGCTGCCAAAAACTTGATAGCCATGTGGCCGTCCAACCAATGATGTTCCTCAGGGGGCTCGAAGTCATCGTCGAAACCCTCCTCGTCATCTACCTCTAGTACCTTCAGGGCCTGCTCTCCGGTGGGTGCGGACAGAGGGCGGTGCATGAGGTTGTCTGGAGGCTTGTCCTCGGCACTCAAACTAACGTCCCCTGGTGCAAGGTAAGTCCATCATAGCGCACAACACAACGTTCAGTGCCAACCTTCCATTGTGACACGAGCAGCCCCCCGCCCGTCATCGCCGAGGAACTTTCGCACCTCGTAAAACTGGTATATCTCGACCGTCGAGACCTTTCTAGGCAAAAGAAGCAAGAAGTCGCGGAACTCGGCGAAGCTGATTGAATGGGAATGTGGAGATGCGGTGAGATACGTCATGAAGTCGGATAATGTCGATGGTGATAATGTTATGCCTGGGATGCAAGAGTGAGTTGTTCCGCGGGCGGTGGGCGAACGGCGGCGACATTACCTGCTTTCTGGAGAGCCACAGCAAGCTCCTCAGCGTCTAGATGGCCATTATTGTCGAGATCGAGCTCGTCGTGGAAGGTATGCCAAAGCTCTGCGCACAGCGATGAGGACACATCGAGTTCTCCGAGAAAGAGAGAGCACACACCGACTTCCTTTGATTCAGCGTACTTGACAAAGTCCTTCCAGCTAATGCGGCCGGAAGGTTCTTTGGACGGGCAGCTCCCCGCTAGCTCGCGCTCGTACTCCCTCCGAATCTTGCGTGCTCGCTCCGGGGTCAGGGAGAGGGAGGTATTGTGCCTGGACGCTATCGCGGTGACAACGTCGTCTGCGTCGGCGGGAGTCTGGTCCACCGGGGGCAGCCTGCGCCAGAGTGCTCTGAGACGCTGCTTGCGGTTCTCCCGCCCCTCCGCCTCCCGGAACTCGATGAGATTCCTGGGCAGCGGACGGAACGAGGGGGCATCGGAGCGGAGACGTGGGATGAAGGGGCGTTCTTGGGCGCCGGAAACGCTGCCGTCGAATATGTCGCGTTTGTGGGGGCCATGTTCGTCGGCCATGCGAATGGTGAGATGAAGGATGCAGGAGAGAGCAGGGAGTGTTTCTAACTTGACATGGTAGCGGGACTGGCGAGGCCGATGTGCTCGATGGAGTACTTGCGCGTCAAAGGTTCACACGTCACGTGCATATCGCCACTGAAATCTCAACGCTGGATACTAACTTAGAGTACTAGCAACCGAAGGTACAAAATCGGATACACTCGATATAAAGATACAGCTATAATTGTGTTTGAGTTGAAGCACTTCTTCAGAGGCCGGACCTCCGGAAGGGCCACGAAAGCACATGGCCGACCCTAGCCATGCATCCCCAGAGCACAGCGGAGCACGACCGGCTGCGATTTTTCTTCAAGGCGGCGGCTGGAATCAAATGCATTGGTAGCCCCTGCTGGCGATTGGAACCCTGCTCCTCCTGCTTCTTGGGGCGATCCCACTCAGCCTGCCACGGTCCAGGAAGGTACCACGAGGATGTGTCGCCAGCACTCGACTCACAAGCCACAGCCGTTTGAGGGTCCGATGCCATGGACATAGACCGAATGCTGGGATACGCGGTGACTGAGGTAGGCGCATGCGTGCTCGCGACAGTGCTCGCCTTGCTACGCAGATCTTGCGAAGAGTCCTTCATGTACACTGAGGGAGGATCGGGGTAGATCTGCCGAGGCCAAGTCAAAAGGTGCAGCGAGATGATAAAGACTATGTAGTCACCATGCGATATGGAAGCGACGTTCTAGCTTCGAGTGCGCTAGGAGAGGTGACGGATTTTGGACGACTCGCAGACGGAAGTGGAGGTGTCGGCGGTCGATAGGGCTGGGTGCTGGGTTAATGAGGATACGATCCTCGATGACCGCGAGACTCACCATGGAGCCCTTGCGCGACAGTGAACGAGAAGAACTCGCATGGGTATCGTTCGAAAACTGAACCTGCTCTTGCAGATCAATGATTCGATTGCTTTCCGATCATGTCTAAAGAGACTCACAGTAGTAGGCGAAGAGACTGTCCCTCTCATTTGGTCCGGCGCGCTCCCGTCACCGGTCTGGGCAACCGAGTCAGTGGATTTGAACCTATCAAAGGCGCGGTCCAGGGCTTGCCGCCAGTCTTGCGGAAGCTGTGGTGCATCAGTCGAAAGTTATAATGTCGAAGAATGAACTGCGTACCGGTGGCATGTCGTCCTGCGTCGAGCCACTCAAGAAACTCCTTCCTCCAGCCTCTGAAGGAGGATCCAGCACACCAGCCGATACAGGCGGGGAGGGAATGAACTGAGGCACGGGTTTACGCCATCCAGGTGCCTTCGAAGTGGCAGGGGTAGGGGGACTAGTGGGGACGGTGGCGGGGACGTTCATGGTTTCGACGCAGACTGCGCTTGAGAAGAAAGAGGAGCTCAGCGAAGAAGAAAATATATATTCCACTGCGAGACTCAAAGCTGTGTGAGAAAGGGTGCGGCACAAAGCACAATGGAGGCGTGTGTGGCCGGCCGCAAGAGTGGTGAGCAAGCATGCGGCCTCCAGCCTGAGCCAGGGCACAAGGAGCTTTCGGCTATGCGTCCCGCAAGTCAAACATGGCGTGGTTTACAGCGAGGAGAACACAAGGTCAAGGCATGGTTCCCGGCTGGCACGCCACTGAGCTCAGGCCTGCAAGAGGTACTGCGGAGTCCGGACAAAGCAATTTCGTGCCCAGGTACGCCGGCGAGTGTTCCAAAGACATCTGAGAAGTTGAGCTTGCGGCCAGAGGGCCACCCGGACGATGTTGAGAACGCGGGGAGACGCGGGGCCGCGAGCGCTGTTCCCGGCCGGCGTCGAACCCCCACAGCCCCACGTGTTACGATGTATAGTGACAATCAAACATAACAAAGCAGTCCGTCGGCCGAGTGCGACCCGTCGGGCACATATATGACCTGCGGCGAAGACCTTATGTACACTCACTCACGCACATCAGAAGAGTCGTCACGATGGCTAGGGTCAATCATTATTCGCGTATTGTAGATGTGTATGTAGATATAGGTGATGCAGTGGGCGAGAAGGAATGATATATGCCTACGTTGAATCAGTAGTGGGGAATCGGCTTGTGTGAGCAAGCATGTGTAGTAACTCTACGCACATCCACATCAAGACAGATGCAAGAGCTGGACTGGTCAGTGCTGGGCCCAAGGCCCCGTGGAGTGAAAGCAAAGCAAATAAAAAACCCAAAATGTCGACCTAAATGACCAGCCAGCCGACTGCGCGACCGCGATGAGTTCATGGCAGTGACCGCTTCTCTTGCACCAGGGCATCCAATTCCACTTGGTTAAGGGGCGGCGATCGTGAGCTGGACGCAGCACGGACTTTGGCTCGCCAGTCCTTGACCCACGCCCACCGCGACACGCGCTCCTCATCTCCCTCAACGGCCGTGGGAGAGAGCCAGGCCTTCAGACGATCTCGGCCGAGGATGGGGGCCAAAGAAAGAACTGATAGGAAGACCAGCTTCATTATGATGGATGGCGAGGTGAGAATCGATGAGATGGTCTCAGGATTGGGCGATGGGGTCGAGGCCACCGTCTGCAGGATATCGCCTATCTGAATACCGTAGGATATAGTGTCAGCAGATGGCGGCGCGCAAAGCCGGATAATGCTCGTACCTGGCAGGTTACCGCGGTCCACGGAATAGAGCCAATAAAAGTGCCCAGTCCGCAGTCGAAGATAGACACTCCAATAACACCGCACGCGACATTGATGCCGGACCACGGCACGATGCCGATGAGCCGAAGCACCGTCAATCGCACCCATGCAGGCGATTTGGCTTTGGTACTGTTTCCGGAATCGCTTTCAAAGGCGCTGCGGGCCATCGCCAACGGACGCGGGAAGAAATGGGTGATGAAGGGGGACAGCGGGGTTGCGAGCAATGTGGCGAAGATGGATCCAAGGGTGGTGAGAACAGCGAGAAGGACAGTTGCCAAAAGAGGCGAAAACAAGGCTCCGGTTAGGACATTCTTTGGACCGCAGTCAGACGCGGTCTACGGAACGAGTCGGGAGACGACTCACCCAGAGGACGCTCCCTGGGACCGACCATGCATGCATCCATATCGTAGCCACAGAGATGACGCCGATCACATGCGCAAGCGCCCCGTGGCCGCTTTGTGAATAGCCATGGAGCTCGCGACCGAGCTGCGCAAGGTCGGCGAGGTTTTGTGGCCAGGAGAAGGAGAAGGGTAACGACCAGAACGAGAAGACAACAATGGCGGTGGATACAGGAAACATTGTTATCACAAACAAAATGGGGGCATGTACCTGCCGAGCAGCCTGATGAGCTCGTGTGACAGGAGGGCGGGAAGGGGAGAAACATACAGAGGGCGTGCCCTCGAACCACGATCGTGAGTTTGCTTTCGTGAAGGTCGATTTCTCAGGAAGGTCGTCTCCGACAACGGTTGTTGATGCGGACATGGGGAGGATGGAGTCGTCGGACGAGGAGCGGGGAGAGGAGGGGCCGGAGAGGAAGGATTGCATTGTATCCTTGCGGAAGAGGTCCAAACATCGGGATACAAGGGTGGACAGCCTGGACGGCAATGCTGGCGAGGACGGAGCCTTGCGAGGATCCGCAGTCACAGGAGGGGTGGCCGGGACTGTGTCCAGCATACAGCCCTTCTGGCGTGCGCCGAGGGTGGCGATGGTCAAGGCGGGCCTGAGATTTGTGGAGGACGCGCGGTGACGGGGAGGTTGGGGAGGGGCAAGGGTGGCCATGGGCGTTCGGGAGGAGGGGGACAGTATGTAAATAGTCGGCAGCCTCACTCTGTTCAAGTTGGCTCAGCAAGATTACCTCCAGCCGTCTCTATCCGCACCGCCCGGCCGGCACGGCTTCGGCACGGCCTCGGCGCCTGCCGACAGACGTAACCGCGCTGACCGTCGTCCACTGACTCGGTCCGCTTCACCACCATGGCCGAGGACCTGCAACAGCTCGTCCTCACCACCCTCGACAGCCATGGCTCTATCGCAGACACCCGCACCCTCACCATCCCTGGCTCGTCCCAGCCAGCAGCCTCCGCCGATGCCCAGATCATCGTCCTCGGCGCACTCAATTCTCTCGACTCCAGACAGGTAATCTCGCTACATCGTCTTCCTATCCCCGCCTCTCACCCTTGCCCCATCCGCCCAGATGATCAAATACGACACCCATGAGACCGTCTCCCATGTTCTCACACCCGAAGGCGCCCACATCGCCCTCGAGGGCTCCCATGAGGCGCGCGTATGGGCCGCCCTACCCGCAAAGGGAGACGGCGAACCTGTCACTCCTGCTCAGCTCAAAACTCTAGTAGGCGACGAGACCGCCAAGATCGGTCAAGGACGCGCCTTCAAGAACGGCTGGATCGCGAAGGAAGGCAACGGGCTAGTCAAGTCTGTGCGTCGTGTACGAGTACCTTGCCACAATGATCACTCATTTGTATCTGCGCACGAAGAAACCGGCCATCGAGGACACCACTCAAGTTGAGCTGCGACAGGTTGACTCTACCGGCACGCTGCCCTCGGGCGACAAGGGCCTCGCCGAATTGAGGAAACGCAAACTGATCGTGCAAAAGTCTGCTTCGGCTCATTTATTCTTTAATTTGTATTCAATGGGGTCAACCATCCAGGAAGGGCCAATGGTTCACCGTGCACAAAGGCCCGGAGTTCAGCACGTCGACTGCGAAGCCGGAGACAGATCTGACTGTCGACATGCTCACTTCGTAAGTTTTATTATTATTATCGTAGCCTGACGCGTACCGTCATTGACCTGGCTTAGTGGCCAGTGGAAAACCTCGAAATTCAAAAAGTACAATTTCGAAGCCGAGGGCATATACCCTAATGGCGGCGCGCTTCATCCACTGCTGAAAGTACGGGAGGAAATGCGCAATATCTTCTTAGAGATGGGGTGAGTTCTAGTGAATATCCTTGGCACGCTCACATTGACCTTCTTAAGTTTCGCTGAGATGCCGACGTCATCCTTCGTCGAGTCGGGCTTCTGGTGCTTCGATGCTCTCTTCGTGCCTCAACAACATCCAGCACGCGAGATGCAGGATACCTTCTACCTCTCTGATCCTGTCAAGTCACTCCACCCTCCAAAAGACTACTATGAACGCGTCTCAAAGGTGCATGAGCACGGCGGCTATGGGTCAACGGGCTACCACGCCCCATGGTCCGATGCCGAGTCTCATAAACTGCTCTTACGCACGCACACGACGGCCTCGTCCGCGAACATGCTGTACAAGCTCGCCGCGCGGTGCCGCGGCGAGCAGATCGAGGGCGAGGAGTTTGACTTTGGTGGCACATCAGGGCGTGTAGAACGCAAGGAGGGGCTCGAGGGAGCGGATGATGGTTTTCGACCTGCGAAGCTCTTCAGCATCGACCGTGTCTTCCGAAATGAGACGATGGATGCGACACATCTGGCAGAGTTCCACCAGGTCGAGGGTGTCGTTGCCGACCGCGGGCTCACTTTGGCTGATCTGATCGGTACGTGACCTGCCAAGCCATCTGTTGCAGAGCTGATCTCTGGGCAGGTTTCATGCGTGTGTTCTTCAACAAGATGGGCATCAAGAACGTTAGATTCAAGCCCGCGTACAACCCGTACACGGAGGTATGCAACTCGCTCTGGCCGCAATCGTCGCACTGTCCATTCATACATGCGCCTTTTAGCCGTCGCTTGAGATCTTTGCATTCCACCCGATGCTCAATAAATGGGTGGAGGTCGGGAACAGCGGCATGTTCCGTCCCGAGATGCTGGCGCCGATGGGCTTCCCCAAGGACGTGCATGTGCATGGTTGGGGAATCAGCCTTGAGCGGCCAACCATGATTAGGTTAGTGTGCAGAATTCCGATATTTCGCGCTCGTTTTGATATGTGCGGTCATTTTTTGCGACCGGCAGGTACGGCATCAACAATATCAGGACGCTGGTGGGTCACAAAGTGCCGATTGAGAGCGTGGAGAAAGCGCCGGCGGTCCGCTTCTGATTGGGTTGATCCCGGCGGTACGAAGTGCGGATGTGTAGTCAAAGAAATTGTTGTGAATTAGATGGCTTGGGCCGCAGGATAAGGCGCTGGAATCTGCCACGCCATTCGATGTGAGGACTGAAGTACGCTTTATGTTTTTTACTCGGCTAATGGTACATGAGGAAGATGGACGGGCACAACGCCCCTCAGAAAAATTGTCTCGTAAGATAGGGATAATAATTTAGAAGGAAAATACTGCGGCATTCTTCTTCGTTCCAAAGAGGTAGACGATGGCCTGGCTCATGAAGAGCCCTATGGTGATCCCCACAGACACTGCTATCATCGCGCTGCCAATGTCGATGCCGTTGCCAGAGGCAGTGATGCCTCCAGCTTGAGAGAGACCCGACTATCACAGCAAAGGATGTGAGTAAGTAACAAGGATGGGAGGACGAGAACTACTAACCGGGACCAGGAAGAGCGCGCCAGTGACCATGACAGTGAAAGCAGTACCCCCGAACTTCCGAGAGTATATGTTGCCCAGCAATCCCACCACGAAAGCGCCGATCGCCGACACTACGTCCGACCGATTGAAGATGTAATGGTTCGCCGCCTTGTTCGCAGCATAGGACGCGCACGAGATGAGCACCATGACGATGAGAACGAACTTCCTCCACGGTTGCAGATTCGCGAGCGAGCTCAGGATCGAGAATGCTGGGACGATAACAAACTGGGTCCAGAATGGGAATGGCTGCAGGTACCACGGGAAGTGCGCCGGGCGGTAGCACCCATCGACGAAGTGCTCCTGCGTCTTGATTGTATTGTTGGAGTACGCGAACGTGCCCGTGGGTGGAATGCCGTTGCCCACCGCGGTGGCGTTGTCCGCGATGAACATACCAGTGTATATGATCATCCGCTGCGACGAAGAGGCGATGTCTTTCAGCAGAAGGCGCTCGCCAGTGTCGAAAAGGAGGTAAAGGTCGGAGCCAATTTGCAACCCGATGCCGAGAAAGAGTGTGTAGATCAGGGCGTAGACCATGCGCACGGAACCCGTCAGGATGTTCTTAGAGGCCAGCTCCAGTGCGCTGCTCACTACGCAATCGGTGAGGGCGGAAGGTCAGATGTGACTGCGGTAAGAACGTACGGATGAGGTACCCAGGCAGGATGCCGACAATTCCAGCAGAAGAAATGGCCGAATAGCAGAAGAAATCAACTCTGATGCTGCTTAGCCCACGAGCCAGGAAGGAGATGGCGATGGCGATTGTGATCCTAAGCGGATGGATGAGCATATCTGTAGGGCCAAGGGAATGCACGACTCACTCAAACACGTTCGATTTCAGAGAACTCTTCCCGGCGACTTTCAGCTGCAAGGCACAGAGTATGAGCGCGCCGAATCCAGCGATCCACATGTCGACAAAGGAGCCTCCAAAGGCCAAAGGACAGATCAGAGCTGAGAGCATAAATGCGAGGAGACAGCGCGTCTTGGTTCCGTAGATAGGGGGCGCCTTGATGAGTTCTATGAGCTGCTCAGTTCCCACCTTTGCGCAGATCTCGTCGTGAACAACGGATCTGTATAACTTGTGCACGTCTTCGAGCCGGCCGAGCGCCAAACGGCCCGAACAGCTCAGGAAATGGGCTATGTGCGCTCTAGACTCGGTACCCTCGAAGCTCACCAGAACGGTGTTGGGAAGGTGGATGAACTCGGCGTCGATCTCGAGGATACGGGATGCCGAAATGAGTTGTGATTCGATGCGATGTGATGGGGCACCATAGGTGATGAGGGCACGAGCGAGGGTGATAACAAATTGCTGCCGGTTGAGAACGGCTGGAGAGACGAAATTAGCTTCAAAAACTGCGGTGAGTGGATAGAGAGCCTTACAAGTCACATTGTAGCTGATTTGCATCCTCTGTGCTTCCTTCCGGCGCTCCCTATAGCTCGTGTAGGGGAGCCCACCGAGGCCTTTCTCAATGTCATGGAGGTCGTGAATCCGCGTCGAAGTAATCCCAGTCACTTCGGGATCATCAGGATCAAGACCCATGAATGGTGCAGACTCGTCTGTGTCACCCCGGCGCATGGACGGGCGCGAAGAGAAATGCCGCCCGTCGTCGTCAAAAGGCGCTTCAGATGACACTGAGCGACCGCGGGAGTGTTGATAGATGTCCTTAACGCCCCTCAAGAACCCAAGATGATGCTGAGGGTGCGACACCACCTCCCGTTGCCGGTCTGCATATCCTCCGAAGGCCAGAGATGGGGGCGGGATGTCATAGGGATGCTGGTACGACGACAAGGAGTACTTGCTCTGCTTGCGGGAGCCAGGCTGAGAGTTTTCGAACAGTGTCGTGTCGCTCTCGTCAGAGCCGCGCCGTTTTTCGTCTGGAGGTGCAGATCCGAAAGGCATGTCCATAGAAGAAATGCAGCGGTGTTCTTCGTCGACCAACGTGCGCCGGCGAGGCGGTCCAGCGTCGTAGAAGGGGTCAGCCGCCGCCTGCGGAAGACGAAGGGTGTGCTGATCTTCGCAGCGAGGTGAAGACGAAGAGCGTTCCCTCGGCGCAGCCATGACAGTCAGACAAGTTGAGGATAGTAGAAAGACCTGCTTTCGTTAGAGATGGTGGGGGTTTGGAGAGGAAAGGCAATAGGCTGACGGGAGCTTTGGCTTTTGGTCTTGCCTGGACTTTGACAGCGCATCCGAATGAAGACCACCAGTCCGTTGTCAAAGCCGACATTGCTCATGGCGACCATGCTCATTTGGATCAGCCGAGCAGCAGAGTCTCCGTCACTGTTGAGGCATGGCAGGCGGCAGGATCCCATTGTTGCGCGGGGTTGAGAGAGAGAGTAAGACTCTGCCACTGGCAGGTGCTCAGAGCATTGACGCAAGGAACGAGGTGTTCGGGGGCCCGCGACTTGACTCGAAGATCTGAGAGGATCTGTCGGACGAGTCGGCCATCTCATCCAAGTGTGCACTCTTCACGATGCCGACGGTTTCTGTAGACAAAGAGGACCTCTGGGAACGTCTTGGCCAATCATTCAGTGCGTCAAGCGCTGCACGATCTGCTTCACAGATGCCCATAGACACCTCTTCCAGCTACGGAGGAGTTCGACAAACTCTGCTTCGAATTTGGCATCGAGTTGGATGAGGATGTGCGTTCCGAATCCAAATGGTTATCTGCCTTGAGTAGCTGAACCTACTGGATTTTGCAGACGACCCAGGAAGTCGAGGCCGCGATCAAGAAGGGCTTGCCTGCGGAACGCCCCGTGCGTTGCATTCCTCTGAACGGCAACGATGTCCTGACAAGCTTTCTACAGCAATTGAAGATAGAAATTCCTGCAAATAGGTACGTCGCTCAGGAAGGTCATGGGCTTTTGTGTTCTAAATGTCTGGTCAAGATACGATCTGTTATGCATAGAGGGCATTTCACGCGCCCTCCGCGTCTTCCTGGGCAAAGGCGATGCTCCGCAATACAAGCTGGTATATCCTCCCAGCGGGGAAGCTGGTCTGATTGAAGTCACAGTCTCACCCGAGGTGCGTTCCCCTCACCTCCTGGATCTTCGCGCACCCTTGACGCGACCCCGCAGACGAAACAAATCCGGCCGTACTTCGCGTCCGCCGTACTCCGCAATGTCACCTTCACCCAAAGGTCCTACGAGTCTTTCATCGACCTCCAGGACAAGCTGCACCAAAACATCTGCCGGAAACGACAGTTTGTCGCAATCGGCACTCACGACCTGGACACCATCACAGCGCCGTTCCGCTACCAAGCACGGCCACCGAAGGACATCAAGTTCACGCCGCTGAACAAGGATAAAGATTACACTGCGGAGGAGCTGATGACAGTGTACGAGGTCAGCTCTGCTCGGCGGCCGTTTCCGCACATACCGTTAACTTGGCTGTCAGACCGACCGACACTTGGGCAAGTACCTGCACATCGTCCGCGACTCGCCGGTATACCCCATCATCTACGACAAGCACGACCACGTGCTGTCCTTCCCTCCCATAATCAACTCAGAGCACAGCAAAATCACGCTCAACACGCGGAACATTTACATAGACCTGACAGCAACGGACTTGACAAAACTCAACATCGTCACAAACATCATGGCCACGATGTTCTCGGAGTATTGCGAGGTGCCCTTCACGTAAGTCATGCCATGCCTTGCGATTTGAGGATGTGGTTTTATGCGCGGACAGGATCGAGCCCGTTAAAATCATCTACCCCGATGGACGTACAGTGATCACACCCGACCTCTCCTCGCGGCCGACCCCCGCGCACGCGTCCTACGTCAACTCATGTACCGGCCTCGCTCTCTCCACGCCGGACGTGCAGAAACTTCTCGGCAAAATGTCGTTGCCCAGCCGCGCGTCGTCGACGGACCCGGACGAGATCACGGTCGACATCCCGCCGACGCGGCCGGACATCCTGCACGAGTGCGATATCATGGAGGACGCAGCGATCGCATACGGGTTCAATAACCTCCCGGACACGTTCCCGGCGACGAGCACGGTCGCGCAGCCGCTCGCGGTGAGCAAGCTGAGCGACATCATCGCCACGAGTGGGCGAACGCGGGTTGGGTCGAGGTCCTCCCGCTGATCCTCGTGCGTCGTTTCCCTCCTTCCGCTCGCTGGCCTAATACCCCGCTTTGCGCAGTGCTCGCACGAGGAAAACTTTGCCTGGCTGAACGTCAAAGACGACAACAACACCGCCGTCAAGATCGCGAACCCCAAGACGCTCGAGTTCCAGGTCGTGCGCACGTCGCTGCTCCCGGGGCTGCTCAAGACCGTGCGCGAGAACCGCTCGCACGCGCTCCCGATCCGCATCTTCGAGGCCGCGGACGTCGTGTTCAAGGACACGTCGCGCGAGCGGCAGGCGCGCAACGTGCGCCACGCGGGAGCGGTGTGGTGCAACAAGACTGCGGGCTTCGAGGTCGTGCACGGGCTGCTCGACCGCGCGATGGCGATGCTCGAGGTCCCGCGCATCGCGAGCACGGACGCGAAGGCGGAGACGGGGTACTACCTCAAGGAACGACCTGGTCAGTCTTCCCCTCCTTTCCTTTTGTCGCGGCACTGATACCTCGCAACAGACCCCACCTTCTTCCCTGGCCGCGCAGCGACGATTTTCTATCGACCGAAGGCAGCAGTGCCGCCAGCTGGCGCGCTGCAGACGATCAAGACCGCGCTTAGCGGGCCCGCTGACCTCGAGATCGGGAAGCTCGGTATCCTGCACCCGGACGTGCTCGAGAAGTTCGAGATCGGGTACCCATGCTCTGCGCTTGAGTTTTCGCTCGAGCCGTTCAAGAAGAGCATGCCCGCGATGTGGACGAACGATGATATCTAGAGCATCGAGAGAAGATCGTTTTAATGCGGAAGAATGTTCGGATAGAAGTAGTGCAGCAATCCAATCCTTGTTGTATCAATCAGATCAGCTTTCGTCAGGCTGGTTCAATAGGAAGTGTCTCGCATTTCTGTATAACCTGCGAATAAGTAATGTACAAGATGTAACGAAAGGCAGATGAGCACCGGACAGCAATATATGTCCGCAGAAATCTCATGCTCCAGGTATTCTACACAGCACCAAGCACCAAACCACTAGTCTAACAGCTCAGCGTCCATCACAGCATCCCCGCCGCGCGCATGGTCTCCATCAGCTGGTCGTCCTCCCTGAACGCCTGCACGAGCCGGCGCTGCTGCTCCGGGTCGTGTGCAGAGCCCTGCAGCAGCCGGTCGCGGTGCTCCAGCAGCTCGAGGTCGATCACGCGGCGGTGTGTGGGCGGGAACGGGCCTGCTGGCGGGCGCGGCGCGGCGCGCTCTGCCGTCGGCGTCATGGTGGCCATCGGAGTCGCCGCGGGCTCGTCCTCCTCGTCGTCCGCGTCGCGTCCACGCGCAAAGCCGAGGCCGCCGCGCAGGAGCCCCGGGAAGTCGCGCACGGGCAGCCCAAAGAAGCGGTGCGTGCCGTCAGAACGCGGTGCGCGGGGCTCGGCGGCGACGCTGGTTGCGTCCTGCTGCGAAGCGAGGATGTTGCGCTCCCAGCGCTTCACGCGCCAGAAGCCGAGCACGGACGTCAGGAGCAGGAACCAGCCTGCGTTGACGTGATGAGGGATTGGACGTGGATCTGAAAAGAGTAAAAGAACGCACCGATGGTCATGAGAAAGAACGACAGCCAGTCCGTCGTGGCGTCGTTGACATAGCTGATGTCGTCCATGGTCGCACCTGGCGTCGTCGCGGACGGAATCGGCCCTGATGGCTGGCCATCCACCATCGTAATATTCAGCGCGCGATAGTAATCCTCCGCGGCCTCCTTCGTTTCGAAGGTCGGCGTGGCTTCGACCAGGCCGCCCTGACCGTACGCTCCGCCCATGCCGAACCAGCCCCCGCCCGAACTCGCATCCTCCTCGCTGCGCGCGCGCAGAGCAAACCCATACTGGATGAGGGTGACGCCGAGGCCTGCGCGGGAGCCGAAGCGGGCGGCGTGGGTCGTGTGGAGCAGGTATGTGAGGAGGAAGCCGACAAATTGGAAGGAGATGGAGATGAGCAGGTTCCAGAGGAAGGAGAAGAGCGAGCCCGTGGGAAGCGCGTCGATGATCATCTCGCCGTAGGCGTCCGACGAGGAGGGGGCGTGCACGGTCGTCTCCCAGTAGGGCGGAACGGCGTCGGCCTGCGCGACGGCGTACGAAGGCGGCACGTCCTTCTGCGACTCCTCGGGTACGAGGTAGATCTCGTCGCCTAGAGGCACGGACGGAGAATGTGAACATCGCGTCAGGAGCTGATCGAGCACAAACGCACCTTCCCGGATCTGCAAGGGGCGCGAGGGCTTTGCGGTGACATTCGCAAACACGCCGTCGTTGCCAGTGCCCCCGCCAACGACGCCGACAGGCCGCTCGTAGTCAAGCCCCCAGCTGCGCACGTAACTGCTTGGCAGCACGGCCCTCGCGGCCCTCCGTGCCCAGCCCATACGTGGCCCTTCTACGACCTCGACGTCAGAGGAAGCAGGGATCAGGCCGTTCGAGTTGCCGAAGGAGTTGGGTATGGCTGTCGAAGTCGGGGGCGGGGGCGAGCCGGGCGGGGGGAGGCTTGCATAATCGAAGTTCTCAAAGTCGTACACGGCCGGACCGCGTGGTGTGCCGGGGTGGGCAGTGGGTGGGAACGGGGACGAGGAGTGGGGCTGGAGGGGGCGAGTCTCTGCGCGTCCGATGGGCTCGTCGTCGTCCGAGTCGGCGTCGGGGTCGTCGAATGCGGCCTCCATTTCCGTGTTCAAGAGGGGGTCTCCTGCGGCCGTGGGGAGGGGAGCATAGCGAGCAGGCATAGGAGGAGGACGAAAGGAGGGACAGATGGGCAAACGAAAGACGAGGATTGTTGGTGGGACGAGCGTCCGCTGGAGACAGCCACTGACAGCTCTCGGCCAGCCAATCACCACGGCAGCGTCTGCTTACGTAGGCTGCATTCACACAAGGCGTGCAATAGATAGATACATGTACTACAACCCTTCATAAAACCCTGTATAAGAAACGTCTACAACCATATGGAAGGCCTTTTCTCAAGAGCCAGCCGGACTCGTGATTCCCGGGGGCGCGACGCAGCGGTCGACGCGCAGCAGCGTGTGCGCAGACAGGGTATAATCGCTGATGGATCTTGTGTTTCTCCATTAGCCAGGCCGCTCCGGGCGTTGCTTCTCGACGGCGACTCACCTAGGCCAGTGCGGCCAGCCAGTCATGCATGCTTCAGGCGCTGTAAAGATCCGCTCGGTTGGCATCGCGGACCAATCGACTGACGCGATGGCACGACTCCATGCGGGCTTCCATGAGCTGGCCAAAGAGCTCGAGCAGCCTGGTGCCCGTCTCTGATGCGGAGGGCGGGGCCTGCGGCTCGGCTGGACGGCGGGAGCGGCGGCGGCGCTGGAGGGTGTGTGGGGGCATGCCCTCGATCTTGAGCTTAAAGCTCTTCTTGCGCTGGAGCCAGCGGGAGTTTGGATGGACCTTGCCCTGGGGGGGCGGAGAGCCGAGCTCTGGACGGATGGACTGGTCGTCTGTGACGGAGAGGTCTGAGAGGGAGAGGGTGCCGTCGGAGGCGTAGGAGGCGGGGGGCGGGTGGGCGGGGAGGGGGTCGTGGGCGGGTGCTGCTGCGAGTGCGAGCTCGAGGGCGGCGCGGGTGCGGTGTACCCAGAGGGACTCCTGCTGGTAGAAGGAGACGAGGGAGTTGATGAGGACGACGGAAGTCTCTGGGGGGACGTCTGTGAGGGTCTGCGGGGGGGAGAAGGGCGGGGTGGGGAGGGCGTGGGTGGGGTGGATGGGGGACGAGGGATAGGTGAGATCTGTGATGATGGGCTTGACGTCGTCGAGGGAGAGGGCCATGGCGGGGGCAGGGGCTGCGTGCGCGAGGGTGGGAACGGGTATATATACCGGCCATGTCGATAGGGCCGTGTGTCGATGCAGAGCGGCAGAGCCATCGAGACCAGCCATTGGGCGAGGCGCCAGCTGCCCAATCACATCCACCAGCCAATCCCCGTCCGTCCCCGTCCCCCTCCGTCATTGGCTCTCCCACCCTCCCCTCCACCGCCCCCGCCATGCTGCTCGTCCTCGCCCTCGTCCCCCTCGCCGCCGCCACCCCGCTGCGTCTCCTCCACCGCCTATACGACCCCGCCGTCCCAGACGCCCTCTTCCACGACCGCGCCCTGCTCACCCCAGACGCCGCGGGCCTCTTCTCCGTCGAACCCTCCTCGTCAGCAGACTCCCTCTTTGCCCAGACCGCGCACGACGTCAGCCACGCCCTCTATCAGCTCGCTCTCGCCCCCGCTGCGGATGCCGACCCGGACGCCCCGTGGCTCATCTCGTCCGTCCGCGCAGTCCGTCCCACGCCCCGTTCTAGCCGTCCTCTTCTCATCCCTTCCCTTTCCATTATAGTGCCATCTTTCTAATCTCGCCACGGAGCATATCGTCCTCCACCTCCCCGCGCCGGACAGCCCCCCGACAGCCCTCGACTACTTCCTCGCCCCCGTGCCCGATGACGGCGCCTGCCCCCCACACACCCCCGCTCTAGCTGCCCCCCGCAATCTCTCCGTTTCCGTCACGCTCCCGACACACCCCCCGCTGTACGTACGCGCCTTTGACCCCCGTCTCCCCGCCGCTGACCGCCCGACAGCCCCGACCTGCGCGTCCCCCCGCCCGTCACCACCGAGGGCGACCCCGTCCAGCCCGTCGCCGAAAAGTCCTTCATCCAGAAGTACTGGCTGTACCTCGTCGTCGCCCTCGGCGCCTTGCGTGAGTCTGTTCTCGTGCCTCTGATCCACGTGTCCTGACGCGCCTAGTGCTGGCCCCGGGTCCCGATGACGGTCCGGCTGCAGGGAGTTAGTCAAGAGATCGGGACGGCGTCGCGTGACCGCCTGCTGTATCGCGATGGGGCCTCGCGATGGCTATCTGGCTCTGCTACGTAGTCGTCGTGTACACCGTGCAGAACGCCTCAGAACGGCACAGAACAACAACAGTCCGGAGAACCTCCGCCGCGTGCCCTGACGTACCGTCTTCCTTAAAACCCACCTGCAACGTTGCTGCAGTTCGAATGACGCGCTGACCACCCATTGGCCACCGTCTTCGCCGTTCTTCTCTCCCATGACGCTCGCTATCCGCCGCGCTCTCCCCGAAGACGCCCCCGCGCTCTCGGACATCTGCCTGCGCACCGGCGATGCCGGCGCAGACGCGAGCGCCCTGCTTGCCCACGGCGAGCTCTACGGCCTCGTCTGGGCCCTCCCATACGTGCTCCTCGCCCCGCCCGCCGCCCGCATCTGGGGCTTCGTGCTCGCCGACGACGCACGCCCCGACGACCACACCACCGCCGCGGTGAAGGGCTACATCCTCGGCACGGCCGACACGCGCGCGTACGAGCGCGCCGCGGAGGAAACGTGGTGGCCGCCGCTTCGCGAGCAGTTTCCGCTCGCCCCGCCCGAGGGCGAGGTCCGCACGCCCCTCGAGCAGTGGTACGTCGAGCTGCTGCATAGAGCGCCGGATCCGGCGCGCGAGGAGTGCATCGCGTTCAGCCCGGCGCACATGCACATCGATCTGCTGCCCGAGGTGCAGAGGCAGGGCTGGGGGAGGAAGCTGGTGGATGCCGCTGTGCAACATCTGAGGACAGAGGGCCTCCCAGGGCTGTGGTTGGGAATGGACAAGCGGAACGTCGAGGCGCGCAAGTTTTATCTCAAGTTGGGGTATGAGGGGATAGACGGCGCGCCAGATGAATGTGTCGGGTTGAAATTTGCCAACTGGAAGGACGTCTGACGAACATGATAGTTTTATAGCTATTCTATTCCATGCTACAGTGTTTACACGAAGATTCAATCGTGGCAGCTAATTTAGAAAGAGAATATGGCTGTATTTTTCCTGGTTCCGAACGCTGCGACAATCGCCTGGCTCATGAAGAGCCCAACCGTGATCCCGACAGCGACAGCAATCATCGCACCCCCAATGTCGATGCCGTTGCCGCTCGCTGTCAGTCCTCCGACCTGTGATAAACAGGACTGGGACACCAATCATCAGCGCGTCGCGCCAAGCGCACATCACATTGACCACTTACCGGCACCAGGAACAGCACACCCGTCACCATTGTCGTGAACGCGGTGCCGCCGAACTTTCGCGAGTAGATGCTGCCAAGCAAGCCGACCACAGACGCACCGATCGCGGACACGACATCGGAGCGGTTGAAGATAAAGTGGTTCGCGGTCTTGTTCACCGCATACGCCGCGCACGAGATGAGCACCATGACGAGCATGTCCCACGTCCGCCACGGCTGCAGGTTCGTGAGCGAGAGGATGATCGAGAAGCCCGGCACCAGGAGGAACTCAGTCCAGAACGGGAACGGCTGCAGATACCATGGGAAGTGCGGCGGGCGGAAGCACCCGTCGATAATGTGTAGGTCCGCCATCGTCGTGATGTTCGTGAACGACCACTCGCCGAAGAGCGGCTGGTCCGCGCTGAAGTTCGTCGTGTTGTCCGAGATGAACATGCCCGAGTAGTAGACAGTGTGCTCCATGGACGCCGCGAGGAGCGTGAGCGCGTGTCGCGCGGGCCGGTCGAAAAGGAGGTAGAGGTCCGAGCCAATCTGCAGGCCGAAACCAAGGAACAGCGCGTAAATGAGGGCATAGACCATCTTGACGGAGCCGGTCAGGATATTCTTTGATGCAAGCTCGACTGAGCTAGACACTGCGTCATAGTAAGGGTCTATACCCTGATGCGGAGTGAACGGACACTCACGGATGAGGTACCCCGGCAGGATACCAACGATGCCGGCTGACGATATAGCCGTGTAGCAGAAAATATCGCTCTTGATGCTGCTGAGCCCGCGGGCAAGAAAGGAGATCATCATTGCAACGGTGACCCTGCGCATGACGATCAGCAAGATCAGAATAGTCTCAGTAGGCACAATGACGCACTCAAAAACATTCGCGTACAACGCACTCTTCGCGACGATCGTGAGCTGCAGTGCGCACAGGGCAAACGAGCCCGCCGCGGCGATCCACATGTCGACCATCGACCCGCCGAATGCGAGCGGGCAGATCAGCGCGGACAGGAGGAATGCGAGGAAACAGCGCGTCCACACGCCGTAGATCGCATCCGCCTTCATCAACTCCGAAAGACGGGTCGTCGCCTGCGTCGCGCTTATCTCGTCGTGCACGACCTGGCGGTACACCTGGTGCACCTCATGCAGCTTGCCCAGCGCCAGACGCCCGCCGCACTTGATGAAGTGCGTCACGGAATGCGGTTCGCCAAAGCAGACGAGCACGACGTTCGGGAGGTGGACGAACTCGGCGTCGAGTTGGAGGATACGCGCGGCGGACACGAGCTGCGACTCTATGCGGTGCGAGGGTGCGCCGTAGGTCATGAGTGCACGGGAGAGTTTGATAATGAATCTCTGACGATTGAGAACGGCTTCATGACATAATGAGCACCAGTACGAATGCACATGCGATGAAGCACGTACAAGTATCATTGAACATCACTTTGAGCTTCGTTTGCTCCTTGCGCCGCTTCCGGTATGACATGTCCCGGAGGCTCATGCTCTGCCTAGCGAACTGCTCAATGTCCGCTGGATCATCTAGCAGTGACCTCGCCACGCCCGTGACTCTGGGGTCGTCCGCGTCGACAGGGCCATCGTCGTGCAACCACTCCATCGAGTGCCCTTGATCTGGATCGTCATCTGAGACTAAGCCGCTGCAAGGGCGCCGCCCAAGTCCATATGGACCCGGATCAGACGGGTCGCCTTTGCTGGTATTAAGCAGGGCGGAACTGGTATTGGGGCGGAGGGGGCCGACACCTGGGCGAGTTGCTGGCTCGTGACTGGGCAACGCTGCCTGGGTTGGCTGACCATGGTATGCGACGGCGGGAAGCTGGATGGAGTCGCTGGGCAGCGTGGATGACGATGGCAACGCTTTAGCTGCCTGCGCGCGCTGTGCCCCGTCGAAAAGTGTGACGTCACTGTCGTCGGAGGGACGGCGATCTTCGAGTGCAGGGTCTTGCGCAGGGTCTTGCGCACCTTCTTGAGCAGATTGATCGCTGTAGTGCGAGTCCTCTGAGATGGAAGCGCTTTCGATGGGCTCGACGTCGTAGTTTTCGGCATCGAAGATAGACTCGTCCCCGAAACCAGGAGCGTGGTCGCCATCGTCGTCAAGGATGTCCGTAGCCTCATCGACAGATTGATAGTCGGGGGTCTCTCGGAAGCGGACCCTAGACATACGACGAGAGAAGTCGGCGCCCTCCAGGGAAGACATAGCGATGGTGATAAACGAGAAGGGGGCGCTACAAGCGAATGTGTGAGATGGGGAAAACCAGAAGTTTTGGGGGTGAGCGAACACAGATGAGCAAGACTATGAGACAGGCTTAGAGTGTCAGCCAGTGGACGCCATTCGATGTGAGGGTATCAA